>SMSQ01021639.1:0-17385 GCA_019453375.1 Ctenoplectra terminalis | reverse complement strand
CTATTCAAATTCGTAAAATTTCTACAAAGTCAAAATAAAAACTTAAACCACACAGCATACTTTGCTTCTACTCAAATCTCCACAACTTCCATCCGAATTATGTTAAAATTTTCAAACGCACAATATACCTCATCTCTTCCCATATAATTTAAAACAAAAATCGAACGAAAGCTCAAAATCGGCAGTACAATTTTCCGATTAGTTTTCTATTCAAAATTTTTCACCGCGTCGAATCGAAACCTTGAAATCCACCATGAAGTTCTATCCCATTGGAAGCGCAACTCCTGGCCAGATTTCATTAAAATTAGCGTGCCTGTACCAGCGTTTCCAGTTTCTTGAACAATCCACCGCCGGAACGTGACTTTCGAATGGCATGCATACGATTAAACCGCGAGACGTCTATTCAGGGTTTCGCTCTCGGTTCTGCCTGATAATTAATCGGTCGCCCGATTAGAGTATCGGCCGGCAAGAAAGCGCGGGAAAGAGGGGTAACGGGCGCGCGGAATGAAACCGGAGAAAGAGAAATGGGGCCGGATTTAACGAAAACCGCCATTCGATCGGTTGAATCGAGAGAGGAAACGGCTCGGTTCGGGCACGTACTTAATTATCGATAATTGTAAATAAAGCGGGCGACAAGCCGTGCAACCGTCACCACGAGTTCCTCGAGTAATTGGCCCTGCCATTTAATTGAATAGTTCACGCTCCATTGAGACGAACCACGAGCCACTCCCTTCCTTCGATTCTTTTCTTATTCCCGTGTCGTTTCCGCGGCTAATAACGTTAGCAATAATTAGCGGGGTAGGACGGATCGGTGGTTATATGCTTCATTAAAGTCGATTAATTTCGATGGAAACCTCGGTGGAGCGCGAGCAGAACGAATTATCGGACAATGGTAACGAGGATGACGGGAAAAAGTGGTGAAAGTAAGAGGGAATTAAGAGACGAATGTTTTCGAGATGGATTCGAGGTACGATTGGTCTTGGTCTGACAATAATTAAAGGGCTCTTAAGAGGTTTTGTAACGTGCTTTGTCGGAAAATTAAAATGGCCGAGCCGATAAGTTGCGCGCCGTGCTTTCGGATCGATGTTTAAGGATGAGAGAAATAATTGGTAGTGTAATAATTGGATTAGGTGCGTCAGGCATTCTAGATGCGTCAGATATGTTGGGAATGTTAGGTCAGAGTTAGATAGATTATGTGGATTTCGATTTAGACCGACTTGTCGGATAGGATAGGTATTTGCAGCATAAGCTTGGGTTAAACTGATGAGCAACGAGGCTTGGTAGATTTTTTTATTTCTTTTAATGCACGTGTATTTCATTTTCAATCGATTTATTTGGAATGTTTGGTAGGTTTACCTTTTTGATAATCAATTATCGCAGCTATTAAGTTTTTTAAATTACTGTAGAATTGTAAGTGATTGAATGCTTGTAAAAAGTATCCGAATATCAGGTGATAATTCAGAAATATTGTCAGGATTTATTTGGAACATAATTCCACTTTTTATATTCATATAAATCGCTCGAAATTAATATTGTAAAGTGAGTAACTATGTTGTATTTCTTTCGTTCATTTATTTTATCTCGAGTACAAATTGTACAGTCACAGATTAAAATAATTAAAAATTACGCTACGGTTTCTAGTTACACCTTTTGAGCACCTGACTCTTTATTCAAAGCATTGATTCTACCTTGCTAATTGGAGCTAGAGCGTAGAAGCACTACGGCTAAACAATTTCGGAATCGAGTTTCACGGAAGCCTCAATGTAGTTATTAGTTTATCGTACAACATATCTTTTGTTTTACTTTTGATTTAGCTCGAGTGCTTAGGTTAATAATCTAAATATCAATTCTTTATTAATCTCTAACAGTGATTCGTACAAAAATTTATTATCCGTAAATTAATTTTTCTGTGAAAAAAATTTCTAACGTGAAAAAGAGTTGCAACCTGTATACTGCGCTAAATTAATTTTAAAAACAAAGATATAAATAATTTTTTAATTTTTTAATTTTACGTTCAACATGTTTGAATTTAACAAATTTAAATAATTTAATTCAAAACAATTTTGGACATTTGGTACTAAAATAATATAATTTTTTAAATATTCTTTAAAACTGAAAATTCAGCGTTCACAAAATATTGTTAACGATTTTGTGTGTGTAATTCGTATGATATCAAATCCCGGAGCTTCTTATTTTCTGATATCAAAGTCCCCGTTATTTCTATCCTTTATTCCAACACTGAAACAATAAAGAGTAATAATACAGTATCACTTTTATACGCGTACAAACAAATTCGGATGCATAGTACAGTTTATAATTACGAACAAACGTGACTGCACAGTTGTCGTAGAAACAAATGCAATTACGGTGTCGAAATGAAATTCAACAACGCAAACCTATATAAACAAAGGGCAAGTTTGATTATCGAACCGCGTACGATTTAATATTTACTTAGACGAATCTGCGATTCGTGCAGACACCACGTACGCGTATTAAGATTCAGCCTCCTATTTAAATATAAAATTATCAGCGAGTTAATTGCGTTAATCAATTAAAAAAAA
Organism: Ctenoplectra terminalis; assembly: GCA_019453375.1. NCBI lineage: Eukaryota > Metazoa > Arthropoda > Insecta > Hymenoptera > Apidae > Ctenoplectra > Ctenoplectra terminalis. Next base: position 14,824 of record SMSQ01021639.1, on the reverse strand, counting down.
AAAAAAAAAAAATTGAAACTTCAATTCATCTTTTAACGCTCACCGCTGTAAGAAATAGCTCTTCAATCTGTTAAACGCGAAAGTTAGCAACAATCTCGATACAATGCATAAGATGCGACTCTATAACAGGGAAAAAACTCTCGGCGATCGTTTTTCTTTCACAAGGTCCTGTTGTAAAACGGTCATCGGAACTCGTACCAATCGTAGCTCGCCCAAATGCCTCGGTTTAATTTCATTTTCGCCCTCTCATTATTTTCGCATCCAACAGTACTGTTTCGATACGGTTTCCAATTTCTATACTTTAATGTAACGGAAGATAGTAAACCGCGTGGAAGGAGGATACTTTTTACGGTCGCAATTTCCACCACAGTTCCATGAAACATTGAAAAATAATTCTCTCAGATCCTCCGAAGTACACCATAAATAAACTGTTCCTATTTTTCCGAGAATTGTAAAACTGAGTTGACCACGATTACTTCTTCTTTATTAGCCTTTACTTCTACGAAGAAATTTCTCATCCAGAAGTCATACGGTTAACAGGTTAACGAAATCTATTAACTCTATGCTCTACAATCGCGAGTCGCACTCGTGTCGCAAATTATGGTTTAAATGCAATTAAGACACGTTATACTTATGAATCGCAGGATATTGTTCGAAATAAACGAATTTTCGGCTTCGCACAAACTAAATTTTTAAAATTAAATTTTTTAAATAAAATTTTAAACATTCCCGATTTTATTGCACGTTACACCCTCGCGACTCTCGCGAGTCTACTCTCTCCGAGCTTTCGTCTAAGACCAAACTTTCATACCGCATTTATTTCTCCACGCATTTCCAAAAGATCATCCTTTCCTCTTTCACATCGATCCGCTCTCGGTTTAACTCTTTATAGCCCGAATTCTGTCTGCTTGTCGGAGAAAAAATTACGATTGATTACAGTTTTTCACATCGACTTCAAAATTCTTAACACATTGACGGCCGCTGTCACGTTCGTGAGACTTTGCACAGCCATTTTCTGGAAATGGTTTCTTGCCGTCATTTCGATGTCTGTATACTGATACATACCGATGATATTTTTAAAGAAACATTAAGAATAGTGTAACAGTGATCTCAACTCTTTTCTTATTAACAGATCGAGTGCCATGGGGGTCACCGGTGACCGGCACTCGACTTGGCTACAGCGCCATGGGGGCCACCGGTGACCGGCGATGCGACCAATAGTAAAATACATAATTTGAGTAAATATCGATACTGATAAATTTTCAAATAATACCACTTTACTATAATGGTTTGAAGAAATTAATGCCGTACAGAACATGGAAAAATAATTTTATTAGTACAAGGAAAATGTAGATATTATTTTGTTCAACATAATGTACATCGCATAATAAGAAATTCATGTTGGCGCCATGGGCAAACTACCTAAAATGCGCGTGGCACTCAACCTGTTAATAATTGTGCTAGGAACGATCGTGTAAATATTGCCGCCGCTAATCTAAAGGCGATGCGAAAAATGTGCGGTTGTCAAAGTGTTGAACTAATAATTGCTATAGATGTATCGTGGTATCATCACAGCAACACGGTAATCAAATTTAATAGTACAGCGATAACCGAGTGAGATAAATTTTTTAAAATATAGATACATTAGTTTGTAACTTCTAAATCAATGGCGACATGGAGTGTTAAACAAAACATTCGTCGAACGGTCACTCGTCTCTCAAGAATTTCAAGAAACGATCACCCAACGCGACGCTCGAACCAATCACAGGACACCCTGTCGTGAACTCTCTCGCGCAACACTCACGCATTCCTTAGAGCTAGCCCGAACTAATTAAAACTATTTATTCTGCCAGGGGAGTCGCGCCGGATATGCTGGCGTACTTGTGATAAAATTTAATTTCAACTTTAAGTGTAATTTCAATTTACAAGAGTGAAAATTAGCAAGTACAAGACACATATAATATTTCAGTGAAATAGAGCAGTGAATATATATTGCTGACATGAATATTGTGCGCGTCGCGTCTATTTGTAGTTGGTCGCAAATTTAGAGAGCCACGAAGTATATTTGCTTGCTCGATTCGGAACTGTTGTACTTCCAGCGTGTTCGGACGCTTGACGGCTGGATTTTAGCTGAAATATCGCGAAAGACTGAATTTCTAATTAGAGCGTCTTTTTGAGCACCGTGGCCACCCTTCCACTGTGCCCTCGGCGCGTTTCGTTTGGAACTGGTGGGGTAATAGATGCTGGGACGCGAGGATATCGAAGATTTGGCTAGATTATGTAGATTATAAATAATGTAAGTTAGCTAGAACAATGACCATTCGCCTTACCCCTAGGAAACGCTGAGTGTATGAAATGTGCATAGGCATTAATAGGAATGTGTGTAGGAATGTTGGACTGGGATAGGTAAAGGTATTCGATTATAAAATATAAAAAGGTCTTTGGTACTAATACTGATATTACATTAACTTTATATCTTACGAACTCTCTCTATTCTCTCCCAAATTCACTTTTAGACTCTCTATTCTCTCCCAAATTCACTCTCAAACTCTTCAATCTCTTCCAAACTCACTCTCAGACTCTCTATTCTCTCCCAAACTCACTCTCAAACTCTCCAATCTCTTCCAAACTCACTTTCAGACTCTCTATTCTCTCCCAAACTCACTCTCAAAATCTCTATTCTCTCCCAAACTCACTCTCAGACTCTCTATTCTCTCCGAAACTCATTCTCAGAATCTCTATTCTCTCCGAAACTCTCTCTCCGAAACTCACTCTCAGAATCTCTGTTCTCTCCCAAACTCACTCTCAAAATCTCTATTCTCTCCCAAACTCTCTCTTAGACTCTATTCTCTCCGAAACTCACTCTCAGAATCTCTGTTCTCTCCCAAACTCACTCTCAGACTCTCCATTCTCTCCCAAACTCACTCTCAAAATCTCTATTCTCTCCCAAACTCACTTTCAGACTCTCCATTCTCTCCCAAACTCACCCTCAGACTCTCTATCTAACTCCCTATTCTCAACTCCCTATTCTGAACTATCCCGCACACGCATTTTCTCTACCGATATACTCCAACATTCTCTCTCTTTTCATTCCTTAATCTATCTCACTCTATCCAAGCATTCCCCGATAATCTTCTGTCACCCGATGATCTCGTTCGCTCGGTCCAAACACTCTTCTTTCGCACTTCTATTGTTCGATCCCGGGTATCGTTCTCGCATCTATCGTGCTGTTCCAAACACTCTTCTTTCACACCTCTATCGCTCCGTCCCAAATACTCTTCGTTCACACGTCTGTCGCTCTGAACTAAACATTCATCACCGACTCCCCGTTCCATTCCCACATATATACGAAAAATAAAACTAAATCTATCGTAAAGGTGAAATTATGATGCTACTCTAAACGTCGCTACTCAAAAATAGCCTCTTTCTTTGAGAGTCTGTCATAAACTGGCCGACGATAATCCTCACGCTTTCCTATCCCTCTTCTGTCTCAGTTTTGTACGAAATTAGACAACAGGCGAATCTTAAAACACGATATCGATGAAGACAAAGAGTTAATCAAACAATTAATCTTTCAGTCCCATTATTTTCTTTCGTTCCCTCCAATTCAGTCCGTCATTCAACAACACTTTTGGACCAGCTCTGTCATCCCGAAAAGACTAATACGATACAACATCGACATTAAGCCACAATTCTAACCATTTCCAATACAATTACTCCGAATCCATAACCACACGGTATGCTCTTATCAAACCGGTCCACGATAGAACGCTCGATGAAAGGAATTCCGTCGTCTGATCCGCGGTTGGTTATTACCAGTCGGACGATCGCGAGGCATCGACTCTTTTCGGGAGCTTTGACCGCAGATGACATGGGCCGGCTGTCGCTTTCCGGTTCCCTTTAAAGGAATAATTGGAAGAAGTGTATTTTCGAATTGCGCGGCAACGTTTGGATCCGCGCAAGAGAAAATTAATATCGTCGCCGGGCCGGTCGACGTTTTCGACGAGGCGTGCAAGTGACAAGTGCACTCCGGCTTTTGCGGCACGCGACGTTCCAATACGTGAAACGCGGCCAGTACGGCTCGGTCCGATTATTTTTCCAATTACTACTCGATATCTGCACGCTGGGGCGCTTTCGATGATGGCACGTGGTCCGTGCGCGGGCACCGTTCCGACGCAAAGCGGCTTTTCAAGCGCGCGCAATTTGACGAGCATTAAATCGTACGGGGCAGACTTAGCGGCGCTCTGATGAGATTCTCGCGCGTTCATCTTTATTAATGGACAGATCGGCGATAACGCGCGTTACCGTCGCACCGCGACTATCCGTTACACGCACGCTGCGCTGTCCTACTCGATGGACACCGAGCTGCAGATTGGTTTATTGATTGACTAGACGGATCACCGAGCTATGAGTAATTTAACACTGAAACTATCGACGATTAAAGTAGATCTATTTGTACCCAGAGAAATAAAAATTATAGGTATTGTAAAAAAATACACAATGTAAGCAGAAGAAATCTTTACAGAAGAAAAATTCCTCGAACCGAATCGTTGTAAATTTATATAATTTCTACGAGAAATTAGAAGCCGGTCATTTTGACCGCTTTCATAATTTTAGTGTTAAAGTCAGGTTATGCGTTTAATTTATGGCGTTGAACCCTTTGATACTGGTTTCTGGTCTTTGAGATTTTTAGATGCTCGGAGATTTTTTATTTATTTATTTATTCATTAAGATCATGTTTACGTTATGGTTGTTCAGGTACGCGCCTGGGGGTGCGCGACGCTGGCCCCCATCCCTGGGCAAAGGCTAGCGAGCGCGACATATAGGCAAATCAGCTTAACGACAGACAATGGACGGTGACTTGACGACAAAACAGAGATATATTCATAATAAACTAAGTACAACTCATGTACATGATTGCACCCATAATAAATATTACGTATTTTTTGTAAACATCAACATTAAGATTATTCCACAAAGGTGGGAATCGTTACAACAAATTAGACGGCACCAGAAAGTGCAATAATTGAAGGACACAAGATAACGTGGTCCTTAACAATGGTTATTAGTTACCACGAAAATAATAGACGTGATTTTTCTACAATATGATAGATAGTAGAAAATAGCGTGTTGTAGGAGGAATAGGTTTTTATGCGGAGTTCCCGGTGGTCGCTTTTAATATTTTTAGAATTTTTATTTTCTCAAAAATAAAGAAAATAAGGAAAATAGGGAACCATCTGAAATGGTTGAACGAATTATTCACGCTACAGGTAGGCTGACTGATCTGCAAAGCGGAGACGTTGCACGCGTGCTTAATTTAGGAAACGATCCCGTGATTCCAAGTTTTGGCTCGACTTTTGGTGCTTTCGTGAGTTTATGATACGTCAGTCACTGTTCAGAAGTAGGAAGAAACTCTAAGTCCTCCAAGTCCTAATTAGAATGCAGAGTTTACGAGCAACGCAGCGCGCAAAATTTGTGCCGCATACTTCCAACCTTCTCTTTATGATTGGTGCAATACGAAAACCACGTGGTAATAACAAACATGAGCTCGGATAATACAACAGAATAATTCAAAGAAGTTGTTGCATTAATACAGTATAGCATCAATATTTTCAAACCGTTGAATTTTTTAATCCATCAAAACCATCAAAATTTTTAACTTAATTATGATATACAGCAATCAAAAATGTTTTTAAATATATATTAGCTTTTGATTATAAATTTCCTACAATTAAATTAATTATAAGGTGTATTAAATATAAATTCATATCAGTCTCGCATAAAAAAGGAAATTATTTAATTTTTAATATTAATTATAATATACAGCAATAAAAAATGTTTTCAAATATATATTAGCTTTTAATTATAATTTTCCTATAATTAAATTAATCACAAAGTGCACCAAATTGAAATTCCTATGAGTCTCACATAAAGAAGGAAATTATTCAAAATTTTTAACTACATATTTAATCTTTAATATTAATTATAATACGAATCAATAAAAAATGTTTCTAAATATATATTAACTTGCAATTATAAGTTTCCTATAATTATATTAGTCATAAGGTGCGCTAAATTGAAATTCCTATGAGTCTCACATAAAAAAGGAAATTATTCAAAATTTTTAACTACACATTTAATCTTTAATATTAATTCTAATACAAATCAATAAAAAATGTTTCTAAATATATATCAACATTTAATCATAAGGCAAATATAAAATATCCGAATATAAAATAAAAGTTTGCGATACACGATCAATCAAAAGACCACGCAAATAAACCAAATAAGGCGAGATCCAAAGGCGCAACAGAAAAGAATATTCATTCGAGATAGACTCGTAATTTCGTGATTCGTGCGTCGCTGTAACGCAGGCACTAAAGATACTGCTTAATGCTATTATTTTGGTGTATGCAAACAACCACACCGATGAAGCTGATTTCAAACGAGCTTATCAAATCAATGGATACGATAGCAGATTAGCGTAGACTGCCTCAATCAAAAGCGCTTACCGATATCCTGTGGCGATGTAATAGGATTACAATGCTACATTGACGGAGAAGCATTCTTCCTTTGCTGACCTGTATGATACTAATCGCCCACCAAGCATTATTTCTCGAATCAGTGACTCCCGTTGGAACAATGAACTCTTAGGCAATGGATGTGACCGTTCGCGTTCTCAAAATCGAACTCTAAACTTTCGTTCGTATAACATTCCACTAAATAACAATTTCTTTTTTTATAGTACCGTATGTTTATACTACAATTTTTTTACTATATTTTTATAGCTTTTGATATTTTTTTTTTTTTTTCAAATCACTTTGTAATTTTTGGAATCCGTGAAATATTGGAAATTTCTATATTTGTCGTCTGAAAAATGTTATATACGGTACAGATTATTTATTTACGTATTTTGTTCGAGTAAAAAATGTTTTTAGTTCGTGAAACATTGCGAGTCATTGGTCGATGTCTGTTGTAAATTATTTTATCCTGTTAATTGAACCAAACTCGTTTCTCATTTACGTAATAGAAATGGAATTAATACTCGATCAAACATGTCGCATTTTTCTTATTCCTCAAACAAGTTACGTTTCAACTTTCGAATAAGTAGGTTACGTCTTAATACTCGAGCAAGCAACTTGCATTTCATTCATCAGCCAAGCAAATTGGACTTCGACGCTAGTGGAATCCAGTCGTATTTCCTTCCTCAGACAAATATTTGTCATGGAAACGGATCCTTGCGAATACAGATTCCTCCTCAAAGTTAAGATTTATTTAAATATTTTTTCTATCTGTTAAAAGGTTGTTAATTAAATCATATGTACTGTTTTTTTTTTCTTTTTTCTTTTTTTCTTACCGTTTCGTGTATTCGATCGTACTCATCAAAGGATAATTGTGACCGAGATTAAAAAGAAATTTTCTGGAAGTTCTTCGAACATTTAAATTTCTCGATTCGTTTCTATTACTCGAACTTTTATAAGCAAATATATTTTTTCAACGGACAGAATTATTTCGATCGTTTATAATGTCACGCGACTTGGAAATAGAGTTGGATAAAATATATATTTTTTATAGTAAATAGTTAATGGTTTATTTTATTTTAAATCACACGTAGAAGGTTTATAATAGTATATTAATAATTAATAATTAATATATTGGTAATTAATAAGTTTTATAAATATTAAATATTATTTAAAATAAAATTTTTAAATTTTATCCGGCTCTGATTAGAATGTACATAAGTTACAACTATTCTAAAAGTGGAGACCTGTAGCAATGAAATCACAAAGTTGTAAATTTCAATTTTAAAGATTTTGAATAATAGGCTAGGTTTAGGTGTGAAGTCGAACTAAAGCTAAAACTGTAGCTGAACATTCGTCAGAACTGTGCTAAATTAATGGCGCACTACCCTAACATTGATCAAGTCATAATGCATTGTGCTTAATGCCGAATTTATGCGAAACTGATAAGAGCATGTCAGTCCATAGATCTGTGTTTGGATTATTGACCGCAAGAGCCACGCGGGTACTTTTAATTCCTGTGTGCAGCATTGTAAATTAACTTAAAAGAATTGATTACTTGCAATTATTTTCTATTCTTATTTCAAATTAAATTTACCCCTGTCTATTTCTGAGTTTTATAGTAATTTCATTCAAGAACAATCTTCAAGTATAATTTTGAAAAATAATTGTCAAGAATAACTTTCAAGAGCAATTTTCAAGAATAATTTTCAACTACAATTTTCGAAAATAATTTTTAAGAGTAATTTTCAAGAATAATCTTGACGAGTAATTTTGAAAAATAATTATCAAGAATAACTTTCAAGAACAATTTTCAAGAATAATTTTCAAGAACAATTTTCAAGAATAATTTTCAACTACAATTTTCAAAAATAATCTTGAAGAGTAATTTTGAAAAATAATTATCAAGAATAACTTTCAAGAGCAATTTTCAAGAATAATTTTCAAGAACAATTTTCAAAAATAATCTTGAAGAGTAATTTTGAAAAATAATTATCAAGAATAACCTCCAAAAGTAATTTTCAACAAAAATTTTCAAAAATAATTATGAACAATGTTCAAGAGTAACTCCACTCAATAATTACAAAAAAAAAAAACCAATTTATCAAAGAACAATTTTATCATTGTGTACCTCTAAACACGCGATAACTAAAGAATTCTATCAAAGAAAGTGCGCTTTACATTCCAAACTTTTATTTTCCAGGAATAGGTAGATCGCCAACGACGCGCAGACCAAGCACCAGGAGGGACTCGAAGAAAACCTGGAAGATCGATCACAGCCGCGAGAGAAACACAGCAGGTATGAAGGACGAGCCGATGTTGAACGGTGTCGACAACGATGACGAGCAGCTTGATTTCCAATCTGCCACCGCCTCGTCCCTCTTTCATCGCCATTTGTTCACCAACCTTGGTATCACAGCAGTTTCCGCCATTTTGGCCGGCGGACTATCGACGTAGACCATTCTGTGATCGCAATTACGCCTGAAATTGATTAATACCGTGTCCGGACGAGTCTTCAGGGTAACGCGAGTCGCGAGCACCAGTTACTCTACTGCAATTCGAGAGGAACAGGGATCGGGTTAACGTTACGGTGCACCAAGGACCAGCTGGTTGAATGTTTCTTCTTGTCCACGTGAACTTTATGTATTTCGAAAGAATCGTGTCGGGATATTGAAAAAAAAAGTAAAAAAAGAAGAAAAAAAAAATAGTGTCTTCTAACATCGAGATCGATTGGGACGAAGCGTGTATTCGAAACAGTGCGCATTCCTCTTCTGCGAAGGATTCAATTTTTTTTATTAAGAATAGTTTCACTGTCGATTTTTCGCTGAAACTTTCCTATGTTTCTTCTTCCATGTGGGTTACTCTGTTATGTTTTACAAATCGGAGCAGTGGGTGCAGTGTATTTTGGGTTGGTGCATATGTGATTGCAGGATCGAATGGGGAAAAAGTTGATTTAATCATTTTATTTGATGAAAATAATTTTTTTTTAGATATCCATGTTTTCCAGAGACTAACTAAATCATTATATCGATTGCAAAAGGTATCGGAACATATTTACGGTTTTTAACGAGGCGGTTTTTCGTCAGGTTATAAAATTCGTTTGAATAATATTAATTCTTTGTGATCACACCAGAAATTTTAAATCTTGTTTATTTTTATATTTTCTTATAAATGGGTTTTATTGATGATTTTGGTATCGACCCTTTGCACTCCGCTGGCATCGCTATGGCGACATGCGTAATTTTCTTCAGAGTAATTTTCTTCAAATAAAAGTAAAGTAACCAAATGAATAAGAAATCGTAAACATTTACAATTTTCTTTTTTTCTTTCCCAAAGAGCACTTTAAGTTTTCACAGTAGTCCTTTGAAACGTAAAAACGTTTACGAGTGCAAAGGGTGAATAGATCCATCGAAAAGGTTTGAATAATTTTTCTCCATCAAAGATCAAAGTTTCCTTTTAATTTATTTATATATCTTTGAAGAACTATACTTTAATCGTCGGTAGTTGTAGTGTTAACGATTGAGATATACGTAAATTAAGCAGAGGTATATTTATATTTGAAACAGTTCAGATTGTTGGCACTATAATTGGAAAATACTCGAAGCAATAAGTTCATCGTGCAAATTCTATTCTTGATTCAGAAGTCTCGAGAGGAATTATACGACTATTTCCGTCGTTGTAATTTATTTCGTAAGTTCGAGACTCCTCGCAAGGCCTATCGAAACGTCGACTGAGTTGATTACATTTTTCTACATTCCTCCATAATTTGTAATAGCGTTTAACGATGCCATGTGATACGAAATTCGAAGAAGAGCTTTTACAAGGGATGTGTCTGATTGCGTTTACTTTCGATCGAGGCGAATAACGTGTGAAATTGTTTGCTACGTTATTTCTATTATTATTCACTGTAAGATTTATTAATTATCATTGAGGTTACATTACTTCTGCAATTTATATTTTTAATGTTATGTAAGTTTTACTATTGTAAGAAAAAAAACGTCTACTTCGAACGAACATTTTCGACCGTAAGTGTAATGGCTGTACCTAATCCACGTGTAAATATCATTTTCGTGACGCTGCGACATGCCTTTGCTTTGCGACAATAATTTTTTCGATTATTATATTGCAAACGGAGCCTATCGTTTTTATCATGCGACAGAATAACGTCCATTTTATTCGTAACTTCATTTGTTCCAAATTTATAGGCGAAACGAAATACTTAAAATTACTTCATTGATTTTGCGAAAGACTTATTATAATTTATTATACTTCTGAATTATACATGTAAAATTTTCCTCGTTTCATGGAATATTAATTTTTAATACGTATAGGACACAGAAGACAAATAATAGCATTCTCTCATCTTGGTTCGTCGAATTGGAACTTGCTTTCCCAGATTAAAATTGTATTAAATTTTATTCCAAGTATTAACTCATCTCATAAGTAATGCAAAGATTTTTTTAAAAACAGTGACACAAAGTGATATTTTTACAAAATTCGTCGTTATTTTTCTCTATTTTTAAGGTTTATCGTTCGTCTAACAATTTTTCCACTTCTATTTTAATACACTGTCCTATTTCATTCCGGATTGTTTAAAATACTCGCGTTATTTATGGGATGACCTGATACTTGTTTTCTGAATAAATCATGGATAGCACAGAAGGACATTAAAATTTTACTGTCTTTATAATTAACGATAATATATATTTGTATCATTGAATTGATTAGAAATGATCGTCGTAACGTTATTGAAATTTTTGTACCGACGTTAATCTTCGAGGAAAGTACGCTATATGTTACGATGTAAGTTATTAATTGTTAAGTCTGAAATACTTGGAATCTTGAAATTTGACTGCTTAAAAAATTGAAATTGATTGAAACATCGTGTAACATACCCAGTGTAACTTTTAATCGTATTAAGTTAGCTGCATTTGTAATATAGAGTGACTCTGATGTAGATGGCTGACCTATGCGTGTTTATACTACTTGGAATTGGAAAAAGGTCCAATATACCGTATGTGGGTACAGAAATTCTACGATTCGTGGATTGTAACAATATTTTCTTCATATAAATAACATTTTTAACCTTCGGTATAATTTTTAAACATAATTATTAAATAATGTTTGATATATGGGGACATATACTACTTAGATCTAAAGCGACTTAAATTCTAAACCTTTTTCCTGATAATTTTACGATAAAGTTTTCGAAGAATATGCAGCAGGGATGTTTATATTATTGAACAAGAGTTTATTTAAGCGTGTACATTAAAATAATTTATATCAATTGATACAATATACTTGAATTGTTAATATAGCAAATAATTTCTTGCTCGTTACTGTTACGAGTTTATATTATTCCATCAGAATTTTTATAGCTAATTGATATTACTAATAATTCGACTAACACCATTTAAATGGTCCATCGTCAAATGTTTAATTCGAAAACTTTAAAATTAAACGAGCCGTCCATCAGTTTTAAGATGATCTTATACGAAGATCGCTTTATTGTTTTACCAAGTCGTAAAGCGCGGTTTATAGAGCACTATACAAACACTCCACGTTTACTATATACTTTTACGAGTTTATAAAGAAAATAAAATATGTCTCCATATAATTTTAAGGCCCGAACGAAAAAATATATTCTAGTAACGCAGCACAGTTTCTTCGATTTCCAAGATGCAATCTCCAAATATTCGATTCAATTATTCTTAAACAAATGAAAGAAAAAGAAAAATATGGAAACGAAACAGACGACACTTCATCACGAACGATAAAATTAAAAATCAATTAATTTAACTACTCGAAAATTTCTGTGCCTGCATATATAAGAAGTACGTCTCTCTACTAAAATTCAAAAATTTGTCCACCTACTTCAGAAACACCTACTTCGTCCATTACATTCGTATACTTGCATTTCTGTAACGAGAACAGGTGCAAACAATAATTTCGCAAGAGAAACTGTGACCTCACACCCTTCCAATGGTTTCTTCGTTCCATAAACGAGCCACTCGGCGGTCAAACTGATTCACTTTCTGTAAAATTATCAATTTTGTTAACAGTATTTATTAACCGGTAAGGTGGCGTCTGACATATGCTACTGTTATCTACTTAGAAATTAAACGTTTTAGATTTTTTGACAGAAAAGGATTCAAATTTTTTTTACAGATACATTAATACACACAATATCGATAACATTTTATTCGTAGAATTCATTTCTCAGACGTCAATTCACTAATTAAGAATTATTATTTATTATATTAATGCGCATATAAAATTTTCCTTGTTTCATAGAATATTAATTTTTAATACGTACAGGACACAGAAGACAAATAATAGCATTCTCTCATCTTGGTTCTTGGAAAAATTGGAACTTGGAAAATTAATGCTTAATTTTTTTTATTTCACAAATGGCGTTGAATCAATTTCGCTCCTGAGCGGCTCCTGAGCGTTCGTAAATTCTGTACCCGATAAATAGCGATACAATAACCAAGGTAGTACGGTTACCGATTAATGTATAAAGACGTACGTACACGTCGACGATCCGGGTAATATTTTAACGTACCCCGACCAGTAAATAGCATCGTGCATTCCTTCCATTCCTCGAATCGACGTTCGAAAGAAGTTAGTTGAGTACAAGTAGAGCGAACCGAGCCCATAATCCGCCTGTACACATATTCTTACTGTTGACGTTGCTTGAACGCGAGATCTGGCGATCATTTTTCGGCCTTAATGGAAGAAAAAAAAAGAAAGAAAAAGAAAAAAGAAACGAAACGAAGGGTGCTTCGTCAATTAATAAACGAGAAACGACGAAGCTGTTCATCATCACATCGTTCTTTTAGTCCAGCTTGCAACGAATCCCGTTGTGTATAACGTAATAGAACGTGATACCTAAAAAAAAAAAAAAAAAAAAAAATGATCTGTACACGATGCAGATCGTTGCTTTCGGCGCATAGGATATACGTGGTGTTGTAAAATAATAGCGTGTGTACGATAACGTGTAGAATAAGCCTCAGGGACGTGTAAATATGTTAAGCTGTAAGACAATGTCGTGTTAGTTTTTGCATTTGTGATCACACCACCACTTCTCCTCCTCCCCCTCCCCTCATCCCGTGTAAATAAAATGTACTCTATCGTGTACTTGGGCAATAAATGTTAGACAATCTTACGATCGATGTGTTTTAATCGTGCTTCGCGTTTATATTTTTCTGTTTCATAAAATGACACCGTTTCGCGTCTTTTGAGAAGATACTGCAATTCTTTTTTTCTAATTTCAAATGGATTTTAATTTTGTTTGTAATCATATTTATTTAAAATATGTAGAATTTTATATATTTTATTTATATGGATTGTAATATTTCTGAACCTCTTATATATATATTAGGTTGTCCCGAAAGTTCCTTTCGTCCAGCAATGTTTAAATAAACATTCAGCCTTATTTGTTAAATGAGAGACAGAGAGAAAAAATAGCGCAAAATGAATCCTGTATAAAGTAATAATATATCGTAAGACATAAAATATTATGTATCCATTGCATTTTAATAAAACGAAAGAAACTTTTTTAAATATATATATTTTATTTTTATTTTTTATTCTTTTTGTATTTTTAAACAACGAAAATCGGTGAAACCCGAGTGAGCTTAAATTCGGCAAGTATCTTCGTTATATATTATAATAATGCTTGCGAGAAGGATTTTTGGAAACTCGGAAATAATTTTTTTTGCCATTTTAATGTCACTCTCTGTAATTTTTAAAACTTTTATTCTCTGATTTGGCACAAATTTTGCATAGATAGTTTTATATAGGAATAATGCTTCCGAAAAGGATTTTCGTTTATTTGAGTTAGGATCTAAAGCTCTGGAAGGAATGTATTATTACTCCAATTCCACTCACTGCTTCTCCAATAATAAAAATGAAACAAATACAATTCGTGTGTATAAAATATATATAAAATAAAAATTCTGTTTTTATTAACATTGCTGATCCATCGACATGTTTTTCTCACAATAGTTAATTATTTGCGATTTTTACAAACGATATCTTGTTTAAACTTCGGTATACATTTATACATTTTCTTAAATCAAGAAAAGTACCACTATATTCATTATTGAAAAATATTAAATATATATATACAATGTATGTTGAATAATTATTGTATCTTATTCTACTTCGCAACGGTGAGGTAGAAAATGACACTAAAGTGGTAAGAAAATTATCTTCGAGTCGCTGAAAGTCCTTTTCGCAAATATTATTTTTACGTTTAGTAAAACTACTTGACAAATTTCAGGTCAATCGGATCTGAC
>SMSQ01021638.1:3735-16341 GCA_019453375.1 Ctenoplectra terminalis | reverse complement strand
TATAATAAGCAATCTCTAAAATTCTACCCTCCCCTGAAAAAAAAATTCTAAGCTCGTTCAAATAAATTAACCTATAATTATTTCAAAATTATTTCTAATCAAATAAGATGATATATATAAAATAATTTTTTAAATAATTCTATAACAAGCAATTTCAAAAATTCTATCTTCCCTCGAAAAAAAAAAAATTGTTAGCTGGTCAAAATAAATTAACATATAATTATTTCAAAATTATTCCTAACCAGATAAGATGATATATTTAAAATAATTTTTTAAATAATTCTACAACAAGCAATCTCTAAAATTCAATCCTCCCTCGGAAAAAAAAGAAAATGATAAAGAACGACTTTTTTTCTATTCGAACAACTCATTTCTTCTCCCGAACGTTCAATCAATTTCCGAAATTAAATTAATTAAAATAGCAGGAGGCACCACGGTGATGGGTCGTATGATTAATCCAAAGGGCGCAAATTATTCAGGACCGCAAATTTCGCGGACGATCGATGAGAACCGCCTGGCCGCGAATCAGGCTGAACTTTCGCGGGGATTCGAACAAAGTAATTTAAAACTTTCCTCCTGACTGGATGTCGAGCTGTGAATAGAGCTGCCAGCCATCGACGACGAGAAGCGGCGTGACATGCACGCGTAATAAAAATGCTAATTACATTGCTCGACGACGAACGAGAGCTCGATGCCGAAGTGGCTCGAAATTATCGCGAAATGAGAAAGGAATGAAATGAAGGGTCGGAAAGCGTTCCTTCGTCTGGGTGACTGGAAATTCATATCGCGCGTTGCTATGAATACAATAGCTGGATAAAAGGTGGTACAAAATACCGGTGACACGTTTTTTTGTCGAAAGGTTAGTCAAGTGATTGATTGAAATTAAATAATGTAGGTGAAATGGGGGAATATCTGCTTTGGTTTCACTTGAATTTAAATTTTATCGCAATTTACTGATCAATTTTGAACTTGAAACTTGAGATAATGGTATAATTGAGATTATTTATTATTTATTATTTATTAAATTTATTATTGAACCCTCTGTAACATCGTATGACCTAGAAATTATTTAGTCGTGTATTTGTATTTCAAAAATTTTATTTTATTTACTCATAGAGTAGATAAAATGAGAAACTAGAACCAATTGTTATTTTCTCTTTCTGACGAATGAACAAAATTCCGGTTGTAGAGGATTAATAAATCTTTGTAAAATGTAATTATAATAAATTCATTTATGCTATCAAGGAACGTCACTTAACCGTCTATTGAACCGTGTGACTTAAAAGTTAGAAATTGATGTTACTATATTTTAAAAAATTAATTTTGTTCAGTTATCACTGCACTATTAAATTTAATTACTGTGTTACCGACACCACGATCCATTTACGGTAATTATTAGTTAAAACATTTTCAAATCAAAGCGAAAAACTGTAATCAATCGTAATTTTTTCTCCAATAAGCAGACAAAATTCGGGCTATAGAGTGTTAAGCGTAACATTTAATTTTAATTAAATTTGCGTATAAGATGACGTTTAAACAAATATTTGACGCGTTTTTTTTTTTTTTTTTTTCTATCTGCAGTGATTCATATTAAAAGGGTGAAAATAGCCCTCCAAGTTGGGGATGAAATATATTTCCTTGAATATGTAAGAAACTGTTAACTGATCTTTGATAACACGAGTAATTGGAAGAGTACGATACGCGCGTATCTCAAATTCGAACTAATTTGCCGTGGACTAGACTCTTTTACAGCAATATTTTTAGAGAGACGTCGAATTTAAATTGAGATTGTATTCACAGCGAGTTAGAGAAGAGAAAAAAAAAAAGAAAAAATTCCTCGCTCACCGAGAATTTTTAGCGTCAAAACCGTTTTCCACAGCGTCGGTGGGACTTTAACTGCTCGTTAAACTATTTTCGTTTCCCGTGGCTTGTTTCTTTTCGCGGACAGCTTCTTTCTCGCGGCACAAGTGCGTGGAATGTTTAACTCACCGCGAGAAAAACGGAGTTGAAGTATCGGCCCAAACATTGTGGAGAAGACGGCTGGCGAGTAAAAAATATACACACTTATGAATCGTCTGAAATGAAAGCTATAAACCAGAGGAAATATCTTTTTCAAGCTGCATCAAATTATTTTCCTGAATTTCTGCAATTTTTTTCTCGGTACACGTTGTTTAAATGCGATATAGGAATTATTAGAGGAGCGCGAAATATTTTTCATCATCCGTTTGGTGGTTTTTATCTGTCTGACAGCTCGTTTCGATACACAGAATGGTCAGTTTTCGAGCGAAAGCAGTGTATAATATCAAAGAATTGTTAAAAACGTTTTGACAAAATCAAAGGCTCGCGGAAATTGAATTATTACATCTGTTTCGAACGGAAAAATGAAACCGAGCTGCGTATGTTGAAACGAGCAGAAATTATTATTATTTTTTTTTTATATTGCTCTTTTATTCGTGCTATTGACGTTGCCATACGGGGTTTATGTTTGAAGTTATTAAAATTCAAGGCATGGATAAAATTATATTTTTGGATTCTCCATCCATTTAGAATACTTTATTAAAATCCGAGACATAAATAAAATTGTATTTTTGAGTTTTCTGTTCGTCCAGAATATTTTATTAAAATCCCAAGCATGGATCAAATTATTTTTGTTTTAAATTCTGTTAAAATTCAAAGCATGGATAAAATTATACTTTTCGATTCTCCATTTATTTACAATATTTTATTAAAATCCGAGCCATAAATAAAATTGTATTTTTAAGTTTTCTGTTCGTCCAGAATATTTTATTAAAATCCCAAGCATGGATCAAATTATTTTTGTGTTTTAAATTCTGTGAAACTCCAAAGCGTGAATAAAATTATATTTTTGGATTCTCCATCCATTTAGAATACTTTATTAAAATCCGAGACATAAATAAAATTGTACTTTTGAATTCTCTGTTCATCCAGAACATTTCATTAAAATCCCAAGCACGCATCAAGTTATTTTTGTGTTTTAAATTCCCTTAAACTCCAAAGCATAAATAAAATTATATTTCGCGAGTTCTCTATCCATTCACAATATCTTATTAAAATCAAACACACGAATAAACTCATAACTTTCAGTTTCCTATCGATCCACAAAATTATAGATTTCAAAATTCACATCTGAGATATTAATAAACACAAAATCCGCCCACGAAACTTCGTTAAAATTACATTCACCAGTTCTCCGTTCATCCTCAAAGTTTTACTAAAATTTAACGATAACGCTTCTAACAATCTCCTTATAAATCTTTTCCAAAATATATTACAACATTACTATACAGAATCTTCAAAAAGAATCTTCAAAAAGAATCACGAAGCAACCGCAACAATTTATCAAGCTCCAACCCTTCGTGCCTTCCATTCTCCCGTTCGGAGTCAATCGACGATTGTGTTCGAAACCATTAAAAGGCCCGCTATGTTCTCTTGAAAGATTCATTCTCGCGCGGTTTTCGCGAACGTGGGATGCAAGAGGAACGTGTTTACGAGCCAGAGACGGCAAGATGGCGCAAATGGAACCATAGAATCTAGTCGAAGGAGATGTTGACAGGCGGTAGAAATGAGTTCACGTTCGTCGGGGATGACAAGCAGGATCTTGCTCCCCGAGCTCGTTCGATACGAGGCCACGAGATGCTTGGAAGTTTTCGCTGCTTGGGATTCCCAGGTTCTCGTTGTCGATCACAGAGATTACGCGTGACGTGCATCGAGAACGGGCCCTGGCTCGTGTAAATGTTGCAAATGCCGACCGGATGGAAATTTTCGGCCTCCATCCGTTCCGATTCCGCAATGTTAACGCTGTTGCCTGCTTAACTGTACGGAATATCAACGCGTTCGCGTTATTATATCGAGCGGAAAAAAAAATACGGTTCTATAGACAATGGTTATTCGATCCGTGCAACATTTGATTCCGCTAAAGGTAGGAATTAAACTTTGGAAAGAAAGTTTTTAAAAAATCGTTTCTACCTTGGGGCGGTTGTGTTGGTATGCTCAAAGTTTCTCCTCTGCTTTTATCAGTTAATTGAAAAAACAAGGAATACCTTTCAGAAACTAAATTCTTAACTTAATACTGAAGTCAGTTTGTAATTCTATGCTAACTAAAGAAAGGAATAGGGCCAATCTTCAGAAGGAGACCATATTTCACAGGGAAGAGGGATGTTCTTAAAAGTTCAAACTTCTTATTATAAATATTTCCATAATTCTTTTACTTTTCTAGAGTTAACAAAACCAATATCTTTTTGCGCGCGTTACACAATTTTTAATCTTATTAAAAGATTTCCGTGGAACCTCAAGAACCGTTCGAGCATTTATTAACTTTATCTTCGATTATTCATTTCTGTTAATCTTTATTTATGCAACGTTGAAACTTTGCCGATTCATATGTTCAAAGTGTCTTTGATAATACATGTTGCTTTAGATTATTATAATAAATATTGTTCTTTTGATTAATCGATGCCTCCTTGCACGGTGCTTAATTATACAAAAGATATATATCCACGTTTCCCTCGTGTTTCGAAGAATTGACCCTTTCACTACGGTGCTCTCAGAATTGAAAAAGCTCTTTGTATATTAATCGATACAGTTTTTGTGGATATAACAAAAATATAGCAAAATTTAAGTATATAGTTTAATGAATGACGGCAGATCATATGTAAATGAAAATACAAACAATTCTATGCTATAGAAAACATCTATGCACACTTTTATCAGACGATTACTTTATTTTTAAAAGCGTATATATACTTTTATTCTACTATATATATGCTTTTCGTAGCGAAAGGGTTAATGAACAAATTCCACACATTCAACATTCTTACATTTTCAATCTGAGACATAAATCTATATTTCCCTTATATTTTGAAAAATTAATTAACAAATACCACACATTTGACATTCTTACATTTTCAATCTGAGACACAAATCTATATTTCCCGCATATTTTGAAGAATTAATTAACAAATTCCACACATTCGACATTCTTACATTTTCAATCTGAGACACAAATCTATATTTCCCGCATATTTTGAAGAATTAATTAACAAATTCCACACATTCGACATTCTTACATTTTCCATCTGAGACATAAATCTATATTTCCTTTGTATTTCAAAGAATTAATTAACAAATTCCACACACTCAACATTTTTACATTTTCCATCTGAGACATAAATCTATATTTCCTTTGTATTTCGCAGAATTAATTAACAAATTCCACACACTCGACGTTCTTACATTTTCCATCTGAGACATAAATCTATATTTCCCTTGTATTTCGAAGAATTAATTAACAAATTCCAGAGACTCTAGATTCGTACCCTGTCTATTTATTATAAAACATAAATCTGATATTTCTCTCACATTTCGAAGAATTAATTAACTAATTCCACGTACTCTACATTCGCACCATGTCTATCTAAGACATAAATCTGATATTTCTCTCGTATTTTCAAGAATTTATTAATAAATTCAACACATTCGACATTCGAACGCTGTCTAACTGAAACCACGAGGTGGAACTAGGTTAATGTTACCCGTTAAGCTACTCCGTTGGAAAATGAAGACAAAAAGGTCGAGCGGAGATAAAAGAAGCTTGCGAGCGGTGTCGTAATGATACATAAAAATTGCCTCGATCGTTCGACCCGATCTTTCACACGCTCCTGTCCCCCGTGTGTTGAAATGGAAAACGAGGCGTTCTCTCGTCACTGGCTCCGGCTTTGTACTTTATTTCTTCGACCCCCCGTCTAATTTTGATCCACCCCTTTATCCGCGCTCTTTTAATTTCGCCTCACCTCCGGCGTTGGACCGCCTTATTAATCACTAGCCGCGAGGCGAACGTTCCCGAGGGGAAATAACCCTTTTTCCTCACGAAACTCGCGCGCTACCGTTGTTTGCGAATTGACACGGACCACGAATCTCCTTTGAGACGGGTTGCTCGGAGAATTATGCCTGTGAAGTTCCGTGCGTTGGATGCTTGGTTTAAACTGTGATGAAAATATTATTAACTTCTTCAGGAACAGTGACACATGTGCGTAGGATAAATTGGAGAGCGATGATTCATTAAAAAAAAAAAGAGAAAGAAGAAGAAGCCACATCGTACATTAAATTGTTAGCTAAAGTAAAGAAATATGTTAACATTTTGCTGACCGGTGAGTTAACTCGTGTTTTCATACCTAAACGTTGCTGACCGGTGAGTTAACTCGTCTTTTCATACCCAAACGTTGCTGACCGGTGACGAGTTAACTCGTCTTTTCGAACCTAAACGATAAAACGGCTATTCAAACAAGATGTTACACAATAAATAAACCTAATATCACAAATTACGTTGATGATAAAAATCAGGTTTCCAAATTCTCCAAAATAAATGCTTTCTTCAGCAATCATGATCAAATTTATTGGAGTTTATTTGGAACGTTTTACTTCCATATTCAATTACAAAATAATTGTTTCATGACATGACATAGTTTCTGTGTAAAATTCCCGGTCAACAAAGTGTTAAGTTATCCTGTAAATCATTTTTTTATTTCTCACAAAGGCTGGAATAAAGTAATTCGTTTGTAAAAATGAATCTTCGATACATTTTTCTTTATTTTAGAAGATTTTTTTATTTGTGTTAACTTTTATTTGTATCGACCTGTATTTTAACACTAGAACTACCGGCGATTAATTTAACGTTCCCTGCCAGTCTGATTTTTGGACACTTTCCGTTCAGGCCAGTCGTTTTACGATTAAATAATTTTGCTGTTATCGTATGTTTTAGAATCTGCACAATAATACAAAGACCATAATTATCAAAAAAAGGTGTACAGTTTTTACAAAGTTCTTGGTTTTACAATGAAAATTCCAAATGGCTTGAACGGAAAGCTCAGTGTGGGGCGTATGCGCCCCACGTGGCACGTGTTAAAGTAAATTTATTTGTATCGAAGAAATATCCAAAAGAAAATCTCCAAAAATACATCGTAAATTTATAAAATTTCTATAAGAAATTATGAACCAGTCAGTTTGACTGGTTCGGTAGTTCTAGTATTAATACATATTTTCATATTTATTTCCAATTTCAGAGGACGCTTACTTATGGGATAACTTGATATTTTATAAAGCAAATATATGTGAATTTGTAGCATTAATATTTATAACGTTCGGTATATTATTACAAACAGTTAACACTAAAGTTCCCAAAGCAGTCAAATGACCGGTTCGTAATTTCTTTACTCAAATTTTATAAATTATCAACGGTGCACTTTTGACTATTTTCTGTGATTTCCTGTAAAATATATTGAAAATTTGTTTCTACTGCATTATGTATTTTTCCAAGTATCTATTATTGTAATTTCTTTGATACAAGTAGGCATACTTTAATCGTCGGTAGTTTTAGTGTTAAAAATTGAACATCTTATACTCTATACATCTCATTCAAAATTATCCTATGTTCAGCTTTTTTATTTCTTTTTTTTAATTTTTTACGCTTAATCCTCCGTTATAGAGATTTTATTAGCAACATAAAATCTGAGGTAGAGTTTACGAGACTTCTATATCTCTTGACTTTAATTATTCATGCATCAACAGCAAGATTCTGAACTTTGTTTGCTGCCTGACATTAATTGTACATTTTCCTAGTAAATGTAACAGTAGTTAAGTAATATTATATTAATTTATTAGATTTATCTTAAATTAACGAAACTCGAAACCTAACCCCATAAATTTTGTTCAAAGAAAATACAGTTCGATCTTAATTTGCGCGCACTCGAAGCTGTTCGAATATGGCGTAAGTGTTTGCACCGAAATAGATCCTTTCTAAGGTCAGTAACTCACGTTTGCAGTGTGTGGAAGCCACGGTGCATCTGGCAATGATATCGCTCAAGACAGCGGTTGAAACTTTAGCCGAATTCACAATTGCTGGCATACGTTCGAGTGGTATACACACGAATTAGCAAAGCGGTACACGGTTGTTAGTTAATCCTTCCCTGAACTATTACACGCTCCCGTTTGGTCCTTCGTAATCTGCTTTATCAAAATCAGAATGATGTATTAAAGGAAATCTAATTAATTTCCAGTCGCTCTTTTATTTATTTATTTTTTCTGTGCAATTTGTGCGATAATATTTAAAAAGCTTTTCTGTGGACTAAAAAGTATTTATAAAATCAGAAATAATTATTAACAGCAGATAACTGTGACAAAGACAGTATAAGAAAAGCTTCCTCGACTTCAGAACTTACTTCAACCCTTTGCACTTCTAAACTTTTTTAAGTTTCACAGAACTATTGTAAAAATTTAAATTTACTTAATACAAAATAAAAAAAATATAAATATCTACAATTTTTTAATCAGTTGATTAGTTCCCTTTTCTTTAAAATAAAAAAAAAATTGAATACAAAGATATAAAAGGCTTAAAAACCTCTAAATAAAATTACGCGTTTCGCCATAGCGACGCTAGTGGAGAGGTTTTTATTATCTATTGTAATCATATTTATTTACTATATTAATTATAATATTATATTTATATTTATCATTCCAAATATAACTTACAATATCCCCTTCGAATACTCAAACATACTTCGTGCAGTAATTCCAAAAATTCCATTACACCTCAGTTTACTACATAGCGGCGCTAGTGGAGTACAGAGGTTTTTATTATCTATTATAATTATATTATATTTATATTTATCATTCCAAATATAACTTACAATATGCTCTTCGAATACTCAAGCATACTTCCTGCAATAATTCCAAAAATTCCATCACACCTCAGTTTACTACATAGCGGCGCTGCTGAAGTGCATAGGTTTTTATTATCTATTATAATTATATTATATTTATATTTATCATCCCAAATACAACTTACAATATCCTCTTCGAATATTCAAACATACTTCGTACAATAATTCCAAAAATTCCATTAACCTCAATTTTCTATCCACCGCACTAATCTCACATGTAATCATAATTATTAACAAAATACCCCTAAAAAAAATTCTAAAATTCTGTCATCGAATTCAATTGCTTCTCATTATACCGTCCTCCCTATCTAAAAATCCTCGCAACCATGATTCGCGCGGCAACGTAGATATAAAATGAAAAAAAAAGGGAAAAGAAGCAAAAAAAAATGTACGGCTATTCGGCCAGTTTGGCTCGATAGTAGGTTAATGTCGCGTCATAAATACGGTATATCGTGAAGGGTCATTCTTCATATTTTCGATAGGATATCAAGGATAGCATTCACGCTGTCACGGGAGAAAAAAAAAAAAGGGAACGTCGAGCAGAACTGTTGAACAAACGATCTCGACTGTCCACCGGCGAACAATGAGCTACGGGGGCACAATGATGGGCAAAGGCCGACGTGCTCGGTGAATTGTATCGCGTTCGCGGTTTCGAGGCCGCCTTTATGCATCCCCCTTTCTCCTCGGGGGTTGCTGTTCCTTCGTAGAAACCTATACGCCATAATAATGCAAGAGTTATCAGAATGTACGAGCCGGTTGCTCCGCACGTTTCCAGCTGCTACGGTCGCGGTTCGATCTGCTTGTCGTGAATGCGTTCAGCATTGAGTTGCGTTCGGACGATGTCGAAATTTTATAATCGACAGAAGCGCGTCGCTGAAGAATATTGTCTTCGTACAAGAAATTCGATGGCATTAGATTTTTAGTACTATTGTAGGTAATGTCTTAACATTTTAACGACCGCATGTTTGCACAGTGAAACGTCGCCAGGGACCGGCGATATTTTTGAAGAATTAATTTAAAGAAATTTTACGTAAATTCACGAAATAATTCAACATTATTATACAATATTTTTCCTTTGTGTGACAATTATTAAAACGTACAAATATAAAACGAAATTCATGACAATATAATAATCTTAGCTGCTTTTTACGATATAGTACGTGTAAATGAACGGTGATTTATCGAGGTTATTAAAAAAAAAGCATTAAAATATATTATGGTTTAATTATAATATATTTTTTTGTTAAAAGTAAAATAACTCCGTTTTAACTAAATTTCGCGTTCTAAATTCAAGCTTTGGAAATGGCTTGCCAATGGTACCACGTGGGAGTCACCGGCAAATAACGACTGGCCTATCAATGGCACCACGTTGGTATCACCGGTCGTGAAATTGTTAATGTGTATGTGAGAGAGAGAGAGAGAGAGAGAGTGACTCATAAAACCTAGGTCTTAAGTTTTGGACCGCACCAATACTGGGACCTCGTTTTCAATTGGTCTTTAGCCGGAAAATGATATAAAAGAGCGAGGAGACATAGTTTTTTAGTTTTTTTTTTTTTAAGTCAACCACTGTAAAAGCACCTCAATATACAGTGCTATTCCTACACTATTATCTAGAGATCAGTTAATGCGTGGCACTGCGAGGAATTTCAGCACACCCAATTTTTTTTCTATATATAAATGTATTTATTAATTAACGTTTTGCGGACGAGTGTCAGTAAATAGCTGCCTAAGTTTCATCGTTGCGAATGCGAATTATACAGCGGCGTCTGTCTTTCTGAGCGATAAGATACGCGTGTTATACTAAACAGTATTACGTTTTCATTAAAAAAAAATCAGGAATTTTCAGCGGTGAAGTCTTGCTTGAATTTAAACGCGTTGAATTTAAGGGCGCGCCCCGATATCTCTTTTCTAGGGTAACGCTCGCTCGCCGGTCGGCTCCGTCCGCAAACGGTTAATTTATATAATTTTATTTAATTTGCTTGTAGTATTTAATTCTATCATCAACAATCCTAGACGATTCTCTTATTCTGTATAAAAGATAAAAATCCATGTAGCACTAAGCGTATGCACGTCATAACGAGATGTGAGCTATTAAAGTAATGCGGCATCGTCCGTCGCGCAGTTCCACTATTTATATGCAGAACAATATTTTTTCATATTTCACTTTTTTTCTTTTTTTTCTTTTAACGTTTACCATCATTTTGTTATTTTATCCAAGCACGTAACCATTGTATTTACAAGGTGTATGTACGTTTCAAACGTTGCAGCAAGCCCACATTTTCGAGTCACGAGCCGCCACTACTGCTACCTTTATCGAATACGATTATTTTGTTGTTTTACACATATTTTTCTTTTTTTTTTAAGCCTGAGTTTTACGCTAACTGCAAAGTTATTAGCGACAGCGTAAAGTTAACCGTGTTTTATACTAATTTATTAATTATTTTTTTATTCTTCCGTTCTGTTTTAAGGTTAACCGTGTTTTATACTAATTTATTAATTATTCTTTTATTCTTCCAATCTGTCCTAAGATTAACCGTGTTTTATACTAATTTATTAATTATCCTTTTATTCTTCCATTCTGTCTTAAAGTTAACTGTGTTTTATACTAATTTATTAATTATTCTTTTGTTCTTCATTTCTGTCTTAAGGTTAATCGTATTTTATAATAATTTATTAATTATTTTTTATTCTTCCGTTCTGTTTTAAGGTTAACCGTGTTTTATACTAATTTATTAATTATTCTTTTATTCTTCCAATCTGTCCTAAGATTAACCGTGTTTTATACTAATTTATTAATTATCCTTTATTCTTCCGTTCTGTCTATTCGAATTAAAGGCAAAAGATAGCACAAGAATAGCAGAGAAATGTAATTAAATCGAGGAACCTTATCAAAGAAAGTTCAACAGGCGACAGATTTAATTCCTTTTTTCTTCTTTTAATAATCCAAGCTTTAAAGGATCCAGGCATTAACACCCATTTACGAACATCCGCGACCGTCAAATATTTCCACAAAATTTATCCCCAAGTTACATCGCAGACACTTCAACTACAATCGCGTAATCCTGTTTTCCAAACTGTTGTAAACGTTACAGCACGCGCATTTATAGAATCTGTTCGTAACACCGCATCGCGTTGTATCTTTGAAATTCTAATCGAAAAGGAAATTTGCCCGGCAACGGGGAATTTCGCGAAGTCAGAATATTTTAACGGGACCGCGGGGAAAGGGCCGTGATTGTTCCGTTCGCGGCGTAAAATTCAATTAACCGAAACGGATTAAAGCGGTTTCGAAATGCGACGCGCTTACTTGGAATCCGACCGCGTCCCTCGACGCTTAAACATAGATCCATGTGCTCGACATAATTGGAAGAATCGATTAGAGAGGCTCGTAATTGCCACAGACGCAGCGGAAATGTTTCGTGCCTGTGGACAGTCGCTGCGAAACATCTCATTAAATTATTTACCGAATTTTTTTTCGTCAACCGAAAGAAGCAGGTACGGTTGAAAAAAAAAATATTCATTTACATAGCCCTGAATAATTTTACATAACTTGGTTTCATTTTGCATCGCTCTACATTAAACAGTTATTGTGGAATAAATAAAATAAACATGATTTGAAGATAATGAAATTTGTTGGTGAATAAATTCAAATCCGGCGTAGAGAGTTAAAAATGATCTAAATAGTAGTTTTTTTTAAATTCAGAACGCAATTTCGTCCTCTTTTTCCATTTTAATTCTTGGTTTAACCAGAACCTATGATTCCGCTGACTTTTTCGCCCCGGTCTCGCTTTTATTTTTTATTTCAATTTTTTAAGTTAGAAAAAGGTAGGAAGAGCTCGTTAATATGTTTCATGTTGTAGCTTCGTTTTTTTTT
>SMSQ01021636.1:0-15956 GCA_019453375.1 Ctenoplectra terminalis | reverse complement strand
AAATACCTGTAAATTATTTTCAAATTTTATAAGTATAATATAATATAATATAAATTTTGTAAGTATATTAATAATTACAAAACAAAACCTCAGATGTAATTTTGTTAGTTTCTATTTTCATCTTATTTGGGTTGTACAATTATCTTTTAAATTCTGTTGCCGAACACATTAAATATATCACACAATCATATTCATTATATGTATAACTGGAACTGGTGTATCGAAGAATGTACCATTCTTCAATATAAGATAGAAATTGAGAATCGCTCTTTTAAATTGGAAATAATGTTTAATTTGCAATTAGCATTAGTAACAATTTCTTTATTACATTTCCTGTCCTAAGCTAAAGATTCCTATGACTCCAACAATTCACAGAATAATTAAATGCATTCGTTTAAACTACGTATAGGGGACGTGTCTAATTAATCCGCTTAACATGTGACACGAAACATATGTCAGTAATGCGTCAATTTCAATTTGTGTCCATGCAACTGCTTAAGATTAAACATTCGAAATTAAAAGGTTGTCGGGTATTTTTTTACTGAAACGATTTTAATTTTCAAATTTGTTTACAAATTAAACAATGTTATTTATGTAGCGTTCCATCAGAATATGGACACCAAAATATTTGCTTTGTTTCTAATAATACATAATGTTTAAGACATAATTTGAATGGTTTTAAAAGAGACGTACCGTGGAAGAAAACTTTTTTCTACCATCATTTTTTTTTTCAGATGTTTCAAAACCACCTGTATTTTTTTTATACATATATATATTTTTTTACTTCCATATTGTATATGTTATATAGATATGGAAACATGCATTTTTTGTTATTCCGTCTTGTAGTGGATGTTAAAGAGTATTCAATTATATGTGAGTTTCGATTTTGAAGTCACTTTGAACACCAAAAAATTGACGAAACTTTAAATACCATCAACGCCAAATTCCCCGACAACGTTCACTGAATCTCTTGCCACTAGAATTTTTTCTTTAGGAAAAATTAAAAGAAAACTTTTTTTGGGTGTGACTTACTATTCAAGACACGATGCATCAAACATAATTAGAACTTATAATGATATCGCGTCAAACACAATTGAAATAGCATCACAATCAGTTATTGCTGATTTTAAACAATGTGCCGTCTCTTAAGGACATCGCTTTGAGTATTTGTTAACATTAACCTTCTATAGCTCCGTGTGACTTAAAAATTACAAGTTAATGTATCTATATTTTAAAAAATTTACTTTATTTAGTTATCACTGTAGTATTGAATTTGATTACTGTATCACTGTAGTGATACCACGATCCATTTATAGCAATTATTAGTTAAACAAATTTTGAAATCCAAGTGAAAAACTATAATTGACTGTAATTTTTTCTCTGACAAACAGACAAAATTCGGACTATAGAGGGTTAAACATTAAGCGCACCTACCACCCAAACGTTGTCTTTGAATTGGGTCATCTTTTTAGCATTCAGGGTTACTTCAAGATCATAACTCAAACAAAATTGATAAGATAAGGTGCGGTAAGAAAAAACATATGATTTTGTGCAATAAAGTACTAAAAATCTTGGAAAATTCGAAACAAAATAATAGTGAAAATAAATGTTTCTTGCGCGGTTTTTATCCTTTGAAAAAAAATAAATAAATAAGAAGGAAAAGAATTAGGCGTTCGAGTAACACATGTTTATACGTAAAACGCACGTACAGAATGAATTAATAACCTGAACTTTTTAAGTATAATAATTCAAGGTCACCTTGATATCTCAGAAAATATAACATCAAAAAATCAAAATGTATTCGTGTAATCAGATTTCTTAAATGGAATAAACGTTTCAAGCATTTCTTGATAAAGTTAATAGATACCGAATTATATTTGGTGATAATATTTATTAACTCACCCTGTATAACACCATACAAAAAATTATACCAAATGCAAAGTTTGATAAATAATTGTTCAATATTGGTAAAAAAAAAAAAAAAATGCCGTTATGACATTAATTTTATTTTTATACATATACGCATTTGTACATTTAACGAACGTACAGATAACACATGATGTCAAATACGTATCACTACGTTTATATATGCTGTATGTGTGCACAGAGTTCAATTTGTATTTCATTAAAATTCTTTTTCATTTAAATTCTTTTGTATTGTGATTCAGACCGTATTTAGATATTTACATGTACACATTGTAAATTATTAGTACTTCGTAGTTGCTTAAAGTGATCAAGATCATGACCTCTCTAATATTTTCGGATAAGAGTGCACAGTATATAACTTATTTTTATAGCCCGTTACATAATAGATTTTTTTTACTAATAATCTGTTTGAGAATTCTTCCTTCGTAGCAAACGATCGTAAAGATATGTTTTGTTTTGAAACAAAAATTAACATTAAAAAGAGAATTGAGTTACTTACCTAAAATTTGTATAAAGTCTGGCAACGTCGCGCTTCCACGAACACGTAAACAAATTACAATAGTCTGCTACGTTTAAATTATCAGCAAAGAAGTATTTTATTTGCGTTGTATTGTTGTACTGTTATTCTTGTATCATTATCGTGAATTTATTAATTTAATTATCTATTAAGTTATTTTTCTAACGTCTCACTGAAAATTAAATTCTAGTGGTGTTATACGAGAAATACTATTACACTTATTACGATGTTTATTGCACAAGCATTTTTTTATGCGATAGTAGTTACAAATTCCACTACATAAAACGGCCTCAAATAAAATAACAATTATGTAAATGTAGACAAATTTGATTCCAACTATATCCCTAATTATATTTCTGCTTTCGTAAAATAATTTTACTTAATATTTTTATTTTTGATTCACATCAAATACATTTTGATTATAATTATTATATCGAAGGGACAAGAATTTTGAAAAGAGCAAAATATAGGGTGCGTTGAATGAAATTACTCTGTTGAGTATGATGGTAGTAATGGTCTCTGTTTTACCGACATCTAGTGTTTATGTCAGGTTATGCACGTGGAAATTTGAAATATCGTTTTAACTGTTCAAAGTTGTAAACATTTGAAATTCAAATCCAAAACTGTTGGATAACACAAGTAAATAATATTTTTATCTTCTTCATTTTATATTCATATGTATACATTGTATATTTTTAAAGAGAATAATGCTGACTTTAAAAAATCATAGTAAAATTTTGATAGGTTATATTTATTATATGAATACTATTTCTTGAAATTAATTTGTTAAAGCTTATACTTAATTCATTTTTTCTTTTCAGTTAAATCATGAAATTAAAAAAGGCGAAAACCGAGACCAAAAGAGTAAAAAAGTCTGTTGTTAAAAAAAAGAAAGAGTTAAGCAATGTAACAACAGATAACTTTTTTAATCAAAATTTTGAAGATGGGATAAATGCTAATGGTAATAATAGTCAAGGTAAGAATATGTGAAATAAATAGAAAAAAGGTTTTTATATTATTTTGATTCAATATATGCAACATACATTTAATCGTATAAAATAAACGTTCCTACATTATATGAATTATCTAAACGTATTTCTTAGATATCAATTTTTCAACAATATTGTTTTCTTTAGTTTCTGGCATTGACAGCATGTTTGTGAAATAATTTTATAATTTCAAAGAAGAGACAGGTGAAAGTCTTTTTAAACTATGCAGTTTAGATAACTAGATATAACACAATAGACTCGGTTTCAGCATTCCATATATTTAAGTATCGCTAATATTAGTTTATTAATATTATTTTTATTTCTATCGATATTTCTTTTCTATTTCTATTATTATTTCTGTTCTTTTTCTTATGTCTATTAATATAAATTTACCAATACAATTATGTTTCATATATATTATACAAAGTGATACATTATAGCGTATACCTGATTCTATCGAGTTTTTGTTACTAGTATAAATATTTCTAAATGTCGTAAAACTAATCCTTATACGTGTTGCTTATTTTTTGAAAAATCTTAGGTTCTATATAAATTCGATAAAAAATTTTATTTATAAAATATATTTCGCGGAAACTAATGCTTTTCTTCTTTGAATGCTGAAAGAAAATGAGTTTTTTTTGCATGTGTAAACTCTTATTTAATATGTAATAGATGAAAGTACATATGAAGATGATGCAAGAAGTAGTGAAAGTGATATGGATCCAGTAGAACATAAGAAATCTTTAATGAAGTTGAAGGATACAGACCCTGAGTTCTATTTATATTTAAAAGAAAATGATAAGAATCTTTTAGAATTTAACATATCAGATGATGACAATGAACCTGATGATAATGATGACGATGAAAGGTCTTCATTGAATGAATTGAATACAAGACACGTACCTAGCGAACGTTTAGAGGTATGAAAATATAATACATGTAAAAAGAAAAAGAAGTAGTAAGAAATTATATAAAAAATAAGAAAAAAAAAAGAAAAGCAAAAGTACTTTCCTGTACATTTTAAATATCTTAGGTTGCTAGTGATGAGAGCGATTACGAAGCAGATGAAGAAAGCGGTACAAAGGATAAAAGTAAAATTACACTGCAATTATTGAAAACATGGCAAGAAGAAATTCAGAAAGACAAGTAATATTTTGTTACGTATTATAGATATTAAATTTTAACAACACTTAAAAAATCAAAGAATGTTATTATTACAAATGTCTATTTACAATTACACAGATCATTGAAAACTATTAAATGTGCTGTAGAAGCTTTTCATGCTGCATTACAAACAGTAGCCGAATCTGTTGATCCAGAATCTCTACAGTATAAAGTAGAGGGTGGTGTAGGTAGGTTTTTTATGCTTATTTTAAATTTTGTACAAATTCAGTACATTTTATTTTAATAATTAAAATATTTTTATAGTGTTCAATGGAGTTGTCCAATTGTGTATATTATATTTACCGGATGCGTTTAAACGATATTTGAAATTGGGTCCAGACACTCAGTTTCAAGTTCATAAAGCTAAAAGATTTGGAAAAGTGAGGAGTATTTTAAAATCATATTTAACAGATTTAATTAAGGTAGGTGCTATAATTTAAAACATTAATATTTGAGTGTTGATTATTATTGATCATTTTACAATATGTGTATATATATATATATATATATATATTTTTTTTATAGATTTTACAAAATGTAACGTCAACTAATATTCTGACGGTGCTTTTAAAACATTTACATCAAATGTTACCCTATATGCAATCGTTTTCATCATTAACCAAGCCATTATTGAAGATTTTATTAAAACTTTGGTCAAGTGGAGAAGAAACTGTTCGCGTTGTTTCTTTTCTGAGTATATTACGTATTGCAACTAGTAATCGAGAATCAGTTTTAGAGATGTTGTTTAAGGTAAGTGTAGAATGTTAATATTTCATTAAATATAGAATTAAATTATAGAAAAGTAATTTTTGTACAATTAACATTTTTAAATTGATTACAGGCAATGTACGTTAAATATGTTGAAAATTCTAAATTCGTATCGTTCACAACGTTACCTGGAATAAATTTTATGAGGCATTCTTTAGTTGAAATATATTTGCTTGATCATAATTTAGCTTATAATCATGCCTTCTTATATATTAGACAGTTAGCTATTCATTTAAGAAATGCTATGACTTTAAAGAAAAAGGTAACATTTACAATAAGTATATATATTACATATATCATGTTAGTTTAATTTATTGCGATATTAAAAAATCAATTTATGTTTAAATTTTTGTAGGAAAATTTCCAAGCAGTGTACAATTGGCAGTACATAAATTCATTGCGTTTTTGGTCAGAATTAATAAACTTATCAAAAAGTGATTCCATGTTACGTTCACTTTTATATCCTCTTGTACAAGTATGTATTGTTATTTTTAATGTTACAATTTAAATATTAAACGAACGTTCAAAATGTATTATGTATTTTCAGATTATTATAGGTACAATCAAAGTAATATCAACGCCACAGTATTACCCTTTAAGATTTCACTGTTTACAAATGTTAACAGATATTTCTAAAGAAACTGATACATTTATACCGGTATTACCATTTTTACTAGAGGTAGGTTATGTTAAAGTTATTTTTAAAATAATTAACGAATGTAATTTTATTGTTTCAATAAATAACGCGAATGTTTATGCTATTTATGCTAATAAATTATTTAACGATGAAATATATAAACAAAAAGAACGACCAATAACAAAAACGGAGGATAAGTTTCATTGTTCAACGAAAATATTTTCTACGTTTTTTATACTTTAAGTCCTTATTTAAAATACGTAAAACATTTTCTTGCAGATTAGAATTTTGTAGACTGTAAGTTATTTTTTATTTTTATAGATTTTAAATTCTTATGATTTTAATAAGAAACACAAAGCAGTATCGATGAAACCAGTGCCCTTTATTTGTATCTTAAGGATGTCCAAGTCTCAATTACAAGAAAATGGTTTTAAAGACAACGTTATTGATGCTATATACAAGTTTATTTTAGAAAATGCTGCAAAAGATAGCCATACAG
Source organism: Ctenoplectra terminalis (assembly GCA_019453375.1). Lineage (NCBI taxonomy): Eukaryota > Metazoa > Arthropoda > Insecta > Hymenoptera > Apidae > Ctenoplectra > Ctenoplectra terminalis. Next base: position 9,456 of record SMSQ01021636.1, on the reverse strand, counting down.
TATACTTTCCGGATTTATATATACCATGTATTATACAGGTAAGTCGATCATATAACTCTACGTTCGTTGAATACAAAAACTTGCAGAACATATATAATTTAGTAATGTTTACACTATGATATTCATAATGATAAAAAAAAGATTTGAAAATTTGAGAATATATAGTACATATTAAATTATGCAAAAACATTTTAGTGATTTGGGATATTAAAGTTAATATTTTCTGTTATCAATCAAAAAGATCCTCGTTTGACACGATGACATAATGAATATATCATATAGTATGGAATACACATCATATAATTGTTAATAAGAGTACGAAAAAAAATTTTACCAAATTCACCATTAAAAGTTAGAAACACTGAAAAGAGTATATATTTTTGTATGTATAGAAACTAAAAATAGCTTACAGTTGTTTGAATATCATATAGCGTATTTAATAACATCAACAAACAGTTAAAAGCTCTATAGCATGTACTCCATCTGTATCATCTCACTTTTGTTAAATACAAGCATTTATGATTTAACGTTGCAAGTGTTCATTTTAGAATACATCGATCAAGATTTTTATCTATTTTTAACATCATGTAGATATATTTTAATCCAAATAGCGGAATCTATATTTACATATTTATTCATTTTTGTTTCTAGTTAAAGGCATTTTTAAAGAAATGTCATATTGCAAACTATTGTAGAAAAATAAAACAATTATTAGATAAAATTGAAGAAAACAGGAAATACATTGAAACAGAACGGAATAAAACTGTACTTGATTTGAAAAATATGTCAGAAATAAAGAACTGGGAAAATAAGATAAAAACGCAAGGAACATCACTATTAAAGTTCTATGAATCGTGGGTAAAGATTTATCAATCTCAGAAACTTAAATTACTTACAAAAAATGAAGACATAGCTGAATATAATTTGCCAAGTCTGAAAAAGTTGAAGAAAGGAAAATCAAGCAAAGAAAGTGCGGAAGAAAGTAGTGAAGAGAGTGATTTTGAGCTGAGGATAAAAACTGATCAGGACAAATCTGAAAAACCTGAAAAACCTGAAAAACGTTCTAAACCAAAAAGAAAAAAATTGAAAGTTAGAAACAACATTAACGAGATTGATTTACCCAAAGAAAATACAGATATCGTGCAAGACATCAATAGTGACGATTGGAACTAGATGTAATTTACTTTACACGTGTATGAAAATAAATAGATATTCATATAAATGAAGCAATATTTTTTAGAATTCAACATATTTGATAATAAAGATTTTTACGATTTCAAATAACGTAATCATTAATCTAAAATTAAAAACAATGCATTTATTTAAATGTGTATCATTTTAAAGATATGTTTTAGTTTAAGTATAAATTTCGTTGCTTACTTAAATAGGCATTTAATATTTAGGGTACAATGAGTTTAATTAAAAAGAAGAAATAGTGTGTCGTTTATTTTGGATATAGTATATAGTATAATTTTGATTCTTATATATATGCGTGTGTTTGTTATTTTTAAAATGATAAAATGAAAAGGTTGTTTAAGATGAATTGTAACAAGTTGTGACGGCAATGTATAGATGCTATAACTTATGTCGCGTAAGGCAACAGCCACCGATTTCTGAGGTGTCGCTTTCTGATAGTCTATTTTTACCAAAGACGACTCAAGACAGTCGGGAAGTTGGTATAGCGACGGTTAGGTGCTATTATAAAGCACTGTGTGCTCAGCGTGCAGTAATTCATTCAAGTGAACGTTACAGATAAGAAAATCAGATTTCGAAAGAAGAAAAATAACAAGTGTTTTATTTATTGGAAACGAAAGGTTCAAGTAGTGAAGGAAGCTTTAATAAGGAATAAACTTATTCTTCGAACGATTGAGCGTTTGGACAACATCGTTGCAAGCGGATTCAGTTACGTATGTAGGTGAATCGGAAAAAAAGCAAATTCTTGTTGAACAATGTAGCTGCAGCGTAGTTTCCTATGAGAAATTTATGATAGTCTGCTTAATATAAAAATATATTTCTGGTTTGCGTTCGGTTTCTCTGCATAAACTCAGGCATGAATGAGCCAGTACCAGGCGATACTGGTGACCGCTAGCCGCTAAGTGTTGCGCTGACGGAGTTGCCGCGGTTGTGTGTGCCTAGTCGGCCACCTCTTGTGCCCAACCGGCCACGTCCGTGCGTGCCAGGGAACATTTTGTAAGATGCGATTTTGTCTCTCATGGCGAGGGAGCTTTCGTCGTGAGATTCGTCCACTTTTCGTACGGGCTGCTTCGTTCAGAGTATAGCACGCTCGCGGGTTACGTAAATTTGTAAAAAAAAAAACTAGCAAAAAGGAAAATCATCGGAAGATAAGGAAGGAGAGAAACGAGCAAACTGTGCGTAAAACGTCGAAATGAGGAGGGCACCGTTCGATAAGTAAACTTTCATTTTCTTCTTTCATTTCGAAAGAAAATTAGCAGAGAATCAAATTTCTTACTGAGACGAGATTTTTTTCTAGTAGTTCTACGTTGTTTCTTGCCGCAAAAACGTAATTCCAGCCATGTTGATTAATTGCGCTATGTTTCACCGACTAAACAGACAGTGTGTTGTTAAGTACATCATCTTCAAACACGAGAAATTGTTGATCAAAAATGTTAATCATTGACAAATTTTCTAATATTTTTAGCGATAGCGAAAAAATATTCTATTTATAGCATTAATCATATGATATAAAAGTAAAGGTTAAACTAGTATAAAATTTAAAAAAAGTAACGGTAGCGTAAAATTTTGAAAATTTATTTTTCAAAACAAAAACTACCGTATAAAATTGGTAGTAGGATTTTTTTTATAAGCATTTATATAATTTCAACCATCCGAAATGTTTCCCCTAGTAATTCGTTCAGGTTTAAAACACTCGAACTTCTGCCGAATAATCTATTTAAAGCAACAGATCGGTCACGATGCTTCTAGTTAAAATATTATGATAAAATTATTTGAAGTTACAAAAGAAGTTAAATTTGAAAAATTTGATTATCAGCTCTTTAGAAAAGTTGTTCGAATACATTATTACACGCTTTCGAACAAATTATGATTCGACGTTGGTAGAGGATAATTCTTGCTGTAAATTTTACGCAGATACATTAACTATTTTAAATTATCTTCGATCGTATTCGTATCGTAAAAAAAATTGAAATGAAACTAAAATCATGTCGTGTCATTAAAATGTATAGTATTATTTAAATTTGGCAATGTACAAAACGAATAGTCGAAAAGCAAAATTTTATCGATAACTTGTTAATAAGTTCTTGCTTATATTAAGTTTCGTACGTGTAACATTTGGAAAAGTATTTTATTTGTAAGATAAAATTGTCTACAACTTTTCTTCGGAAGCTTACCTTATACTTTTAACAACAGTATTTGAATTTTTATAAATGTTATTTAGCTCACTTTTTTATATTCACTTATTTTTTTATGTTTCCGATTAAGTTCAATTCATTCCGATAGTTTTTCGATAATCTTGGTTTCTAATAAATGCAGCACTGGTAGTACACCCCGAACGCAACCGCTCAAACTGTTACTGCGTATTACGTTACAACAGATAAATTTAGCATTTCTTTTGCACAGAACCTCATTGTACCGCTGCCAATACTGCAACACGGAATTAATTGACTGCTTGGAAGAGAACCAATTTCTTTCGATAAAAAAAAAAAAGTTCAATTTGTCCACGTCGTATCTAACACAACTATTTTCTTTTACATTTGGATGTATTATATATTTTTTATTCGCATTTCATTTTAGTAAACTGGCGATGGTTATAACATTAACAAAGGACATAGTATCAATAAAATAGTCCGAAAAGAAGCTATAAAATTCCATTAATGATTTTTTGCAAGACAAATAAAATAGGATATTTTCTATAAGTTGAATTTATTAGAAAATGTTTTAATTTATTTATATATATATATATATATATTCTAAGAAATAGTCTCTTTTACCCTTCCACGGTTTCGCTCTTCTTCTTCTTCCTTTTATTGTATAAAACTATAGTTAAATCATACTAAATATTAATTAAATGTACTAATATTTCAAATTATATATTGATTTCAAATATACATTAATACAAAAACAATTATCATCACGTTTGTTTATATTTAATTTTAGCATTGAAGAAATCGTTTGTAATATCCTTAACTATATTTTTCAATCACTAAAACAATTACGTTATTTTTAGTTTGCTCCAATGCTTGTTACAAAAAGACAATTGTTTCGTATTATAAGCTACACTTAGACTATGAGTTTAGTGTGCATTAAGCGATGAAGCTACCTTAAAAAGAGTTTCAAAGTAATATAAATCTTCTTTTTCATCAATTTCCATGATTAATTAATTGTGAGAAAGGAAACTACAGTAGAACCTCGATGATCAGAACACGAATGAATAGAATGATCGATAAACGGAAAACTCGGTATCGGAACATTCAAATATCAGAACATTATTGTCTAACAAATACGCAAAAGAAATGTGTATTTACATAGAATACTTGCATTTTGTTTATGCTTTTTCTTTCTACGAATCACCATTTCTTATCGTATACCTTGTCTTTGAATTATTACTTAGCATTTATAGATCACAGTTCGAACAGCAAAAAAAATGGAATTTAAAAGTAATTTCAATTCTGTTCCTACACATGCCGAAGCATTTATTGCTTTCGAACTAGCTTTAAGATGGTACTATACCTAGACAAAAAGTATATGTGTATACGCGTGAATCGCTCAATTGTAAGACAGTCGGGAAGTTGGTATAGCGACGGTTAGGTGCTATTATAAAGCACTGTGTGCTCAGCGTGCAGTAATTCATTCAAGTGAACGTTACAGATAAGAAAATCAGATTTCGAAAGAAGAAAAATAACAAGTGTTTTATTTATTGGAAACGAAAGGTTCAAGTAGTGAAGGAAGCTTTAATAAGGAATAAACTTATTCTTCGAACGATTGAGCGTTTGGACAACATCGTTGCAAGCGGATTCAGTTACGTATGTAGGTGAATCGGAAAAAAAGCAAATTCTTGTTGAACAATGTAGCTGCAGCGTAGTTTCCTATGAGAAATTTATGATAGTCTGCTTAATATAAAAATATATTTCTGGTTTGCGTTCGGTTTCTCTGCATAAACTCAGGCATGAATGAGCCAGTACCAGGCGATACTGGTGACCGCTAGCCGCTAAGTGTTGCGCTGACGGAGTTGCCGCGGTTGTGTGTGCCTAGTCGGCCACCTCTTGTGCCCAACCGGCCACGTCCGTGCGTGCCAGGGAACATTTTGTAAGATGCGATTTTGTCTCTCATGGCGAGGGAGCTTTCGTCGTGAGATTCGTCCACTTTTCGTACGGGCTGCTTCGTTCAGAGTATAGCACGCTCGCGGGTTACGTAAATTTGTAAAAAAAAAAACTAGCAAAAAGGAAAATCATCGGAAGATAAGGAAGGAGAGAAACGAGCAAACTGTGCGTAAAACGTCGAAATGAGGAGGGCACCGTTCGATAAGTAAACTTTCATTTTCTTCTTTCATTTCGAAAGAAAATTAGCAGAGAATCAAATTTCTTACTGAGACGAGATTTTTTTCTAGTAGTTCTACGTTGTTTCTTGCCGCAAAAACGTAATTCCAGCCATGTTGATTAATTGCGCTATGTTTCACCGACTAAACAGACAGTGTGTTGTTAAGTACATCATCTTCAAACACGAGAAATTGTTGATCAAAAATGTTAATCATTGACAAATTTTCTAATATTTTTAGCGATAGCGAAAAAATATTCTATTTATAGCATTAATCATATGATATAAAAGTAAAGGTTAAACTAGTATAAAATTTAAAAAAAGTAACGGTAGCGTAAAATTTTGAAAATTTATTTTTCAAAACAAAAACTACCGTATAAAATTGGTAGTAGGATTTTTTTTATAAGCATTTATATAATTTCAACCATCCGAAATGTTTCCCCTAGTAATTCGTTCAGGTTTAAAACACTCGAACTTCTGCCGAATAATCTATTTAAAGCAACAGATCGGTCACGATGCTTCTAGTTAAAATATTATGATAAAATTATTTGAAGTTACAAAAGAAGTTAAATTTGAAAAATTTGATTATCAGCTCTTTAGAAAAGTTGTTCGAATACATTATTACACGCTTTCGAACAAATTATGATTCGACGTTGGTAGAGGATAATTCTTGCTGTAAATTTTACGCAGATACATTAACTATTTTAAATTATCTTCGATCGTATTCGTATCGTAAAAAAAATTGAAATGAAACTAAAATCATGTCGTGTCATTAAAATGTATAGTATTATTTAAATTTGGCAATGTACAAAACGAATAGTCGAAAAGCAAAATTTTATCGATAACTTGTTAATAAGTTCTTGCTTATATTAAGTTTCGTACGTGTAACATTTGGAAAAGTATTTTATTTGTAAGATAAAATTGTCTACAACTTTTCTTTGAAAGCTTACCTTATACTTTTAACAACAGTATTTGAATTTTTATAAATGTTATTTAGCTCACTTTTTTATATTCACTTATTTTTTTATGTTTCCGATTAAGTTCAATTCATTCCGATAGTTTTTCGATAATCTTGGTTTCTAATAAATACAGCACTGGTAGTACACCCCGAACGCAACCGCTCAAACTGTTACTGCGTATTACGTTACAACAGATAAATTTAGCATTTCTTTTGCACAGAACCTCATTGTACCGCTGCCAATACTGCAACACGGAATTAATTGACTGCTTGGAAGAGAACCAATTTCTTTCGATAAAAAAAAAAAAGTTCAATTTGTCCACGTCGTATCTAACACAACTATTTTCTTTTACATTTGGATGTATTATATATTTTTTATTCGCATTTCATTTTAGTAAACTGGCGATGGTTATAACATTAACAAAGGACATAGTATCAATAAAATAGTCCGAAAAGAAGCTATAAAATTCCATTAATGATTTTTTGCAAGACAAATAAAATAGGATATTTTCTATAAGTTGAATTTATTAGAAAATGTTTTAATTTATTTATATATATATATATATATATTCTAAGAAATAGTCTCTTTTACCCTTCCACGGTTTCGCTCTTCTTCTTCTTCCTTTTATTGTATAAAACTATAGTTAAATCATACTAAATATTAATTAAATGTACTAATATTTCAAATTATATATTGATTTCAAATATACATTAATACAAAAACAATTATCATCACGTTTGTTTATATTTAATTTTAGCATTGAAGAAATCGTTTGTAATATCCTTAACTATATTTTNTATATATATATATATATATATTCTAAGAAATAGTCTCTTTTACCCTTCCACGGTTTCGCTCTTCTTCTTCTTCCTTTTATTGTATAAAACTATAGTTAAATCATACTAAATATTAATTAAATGTACTAATATTTCAAATTATATATTGATTTCAAATATACATTAATACAAAAACAATTATCATCACGTTTGTTTATATTTAATTTTAGCATTGAAGAAATCGTTTGTAATATCCTTAACTATATTTTTCAATCACTAAAACAATTACGTTATTTTTAGTTTGCTCCAATGCTTGTTACAAAAAGACAATTGTTTCGTATTATAAGCTACACTTAGACTATGAGTTTAGTGTGCATTAAGCGATGAAGCTACCTTAAAAAGAGTTTCAAAGTAATATAAATCTTCTTTTTCATCAATTTCCATGATTAATTAATTGTGAGAAAGGAAACTACAGTAGAACCTCGATGATCAGAACACGAATGAATAGAATGATCGATAAACGGAAAACTCGGTATCGGAACATTCAAATATCAGAACATTATTGTCTAACAAATACGCAAAAGAAATGTGTATTTACATAGAATACTTGCATTTTGTTTATGCTTTTTCTTTCTACGAATCACCATTTCTTATCGTATACCTTGTCTTTGAATTATTACTTAGCATTTATAGATCACAGTTCGAACAAAAAAAATGGAATTTAAAAGTAATTTCAATTCTGTTCCTACACATGCCGAAGCATTTATTGCTTTCGAACTAGCTTTAAGATGGTACTATACCTAGACAAAAAGTATATGTGTATACGCGTGAATCGCTCAATTGGCACCTCAAAACAAAACAAAAAATTGGGCAACAAGAATAGAAATTGAAAAAAATGACTAAATTTTGTTGTAATATTAATGTTCATAAAACAGTTAAAGATACACGGTCTTTCGTGTAAAAAATAGAGTTATTCGATTATCCGACCGGCATGTATGATGATTAGATCGGATAATCCAGGTTCTACTGTACACAATAGACATTGGACGGTTTACGCAAAAACGTAGACTAAACAATTACCATTTCGGCAGACACAATAACACACAGCGGAACGTTTCGAGCAACACCTATAGTTCGTATAGTATCGCGTCCGCAAATTCAAAGGATGCGGAGTACAAGTACAGTGTGAATTATAGCAACGTACAAGAGAAGAATCATCTGCAACGAAGCATTTCCGCGGACAATGTTGTAATACGTTCCCGCGGTTTTAAGCCCTCCGATAGGCACGATCCCGTGAAGAGGAATTTCCTTGAGCATCTTACTTCGAAAATACTGCATTTCGATATGGTGAGTATTTGTTTTGTAATCGTTAGCTATAAGTTTTTAGTCAGTTTAACATAGGAATAAGACTATTGGAAGAATGGTGATTGTACAGTACTGAACAAAGTTATAACTTTAGGATAACAGTTATTTATAATACTTTCTATTTTCGATACTTTCTTTATTGATAAATATTGGATTTTCCTTTAATAATTGACATAAGTTAGTGTGATGCCTATTAAATTTATCATCGAACTAACTGTTACTTGAATTAACCACGAAGAAAGTTATAATTTTGTTCAGTACTTTATTTGATTCTTTTAATATAGGATATACCTTCGTGTATTTTTGTTAAATATAATGATAACAATCAGCGAATGTATAAGTAAATAATAACTGTTCTCTTGAATTTTATAATATTGTCTCCTTTTACAAACCGAGCTATTTGATGTAAACAAGCAGACTTCTCTTCTTTTTCAACTGATAATACGTTTAGAAAAGAAGTTGTTCCAGTTAAATATGTAAATTTTACAATTGACAAACTATTTTTTATACATTGATCAAAAACAGTGGAAGTTTTATGATTGAATAAAAAATTGTTATTAATTCATAGTTGATATTAACATTATTATAATAATTTAAATGTATGTGCGTAATTATTATTAACTGCTATAAGATATTTAAAATACAAAACTAATTACTCATTTTACAAATTACTTCATTTAAGAAAATGCAAATTAATATTACATTTTCCGAAAATATGTTACTTAGAAAGATTTCAATATTAATTTTGACAAATAAACTTGCATATTTTTAATTATATTCGTCTTATCCTGGATCGTAGAATGCAATTGACAAGATAAATGGTGCACACCGCTAATTAAATATTT
>SMSQ01021633.1:1317-11948 GCA_019453375.1 Ctenoplectra terminalis | reverse complement strand
ATCCGATCCACGCGCAACTAGTCGAACACTTGGGTCTAAACTAGGAACTAGTCGTACAGCTGTGGTAAAACATTTGCGTGCAATAAATATAGTAAAAAAATTGAGCATAGCTGAACAGAGACTAAACAAAAAACGCCCATTTCATAGTTTCCAACCTAATATAATAAATACAAGCTTGTTACAAGCTTGTGCGTTTGCACAGTTAGTGCCGCCTCGCGTACTTTATTCTGATTTACAATTAAGAGTCACTCTAGGTTCTTTATGAGCTGCATATTTATACAAAAATTGGTAGCCAAGCGAAAACTGGCCAGTTAATCGCGAACGAGTCCTGTCTAGTGCTCTCGCATTCCCGGTTTACCTGACGCCTCGATCTGGAAGGGTTTTGGAGTTTTCCAAGATAGAGCGAGTAAGGAAGTGGCGAGCTACCGTTGGAGAGCTCACTAACAGCGATAATCGATGGATTTATGATGGGCAATTGTTTATCGTATCGCGTTCAATATATATTAAGTTTTTAAAAAAAAAGTGGCCAGATAGAGCTGGCTTGAAAATAAGCGGGTGTATCGTGTTCCCATCGTAAATACAATCCTTGAAACCGTTAACAAATGTAATTCGTCCAAATACGTGGAACGCTCTGTGTAGAGATTTTAACAAAATACAGTTGTTAAGTTGTACGCACTGCTGCACTCATGACTACTCGTGCATGTACCCTTGCAAATATGTTTTGATCTTTGTTGCATAAAATACGAGGGATTAACTGAAACGCAGAAATGCACCGAAACATTCGAGTTTCGCACGCGTAACAAAATTCATGATAAATAGTTCGATTTGAAGCTGCAATTAATAATACGGTCATTGAACGAGCATTAAATCTTCTCGAAACAGTTTTCGAACAAGCTACATTTCAAATGGTTCTTTTCACGTTTTTTGCGCAGCTTTCATGTGTGTCAGAGAAAAAATGTGTAGAAAATATGACGCGTGATATTTCATGGCACGATCTTTCTTTTTGCTCTATTTAAATCGTAGAAAAAATTTATATTTTTAACCGAATTTAATTCAGAATTATATTCTAAGCGTGCGAATCGTAAGTGAATAAAATACTGTACGATACTGTAACTATGAAAATTGTTAAAACTACAAATTCATAATTCGTTGTCAAAATTTTATGAATCTACTGTGGAACATTTTTGGGAATTTTCGGTGTTTAAAATTTCTCTTCTTTGCATTACATATTTTTTCGTACACATTTTATTTTGATTTCTGTGGTACAAATAAGTAAACCTTATTCGTCCGTAATTACACAGTTAATTATGAGCAACATTTACGGTTCGTCTATGTCATATCTGCACAAAAGAATAATTAAGATATGATTCCGAATTTTTTCTCCTATTCTTACGCCTCGATTTATATTCTGTGGAAAGTCAGACTCTGAACTATGTGCACATATTTCGAACATACAGTACTTTTGACCATACCCTGTTCGAATACCAATGTCGACCAGAAGGCACAGCTCCTTTTAGACTTTTATATTGTTACTTATGATGCTGTTCGTAAGATTAAACGCAGGTCTCGGAATACAATTCTTAACTTACATTGGTGACGGAAATTAAAATAAATTTTAAGTAAAATATAGATGGTATAAAGGTATTAAAATAAATTTTTTTAAAGGTATTAAAAATTATAAATTTTTAGATTAAGCTAAGAATTCCTAATTTTTCATATGCAAGCAAAATTCCTATTATAGAGGGCAAAGAAAATAATTTCGATAATTTTAAATCCTTGCAAAAATATTTCTCTGCTATACATGGTAAAGAAAGTAATTTCGATAATTTTAAATGCTTACAAAAATATTTCTCTATTGTAGATAGCAAAGAAAATAATTTCGAATATTTTGAATGCTTACAAAAATATTTCTCTATTATAGATAGCAAAGAAAATAATTTTGATAATTTTAAATGCTTACAAAAATATTTCTCTATTATAGATGGCAAAGAAAGTAATTTCGATAATTTTAAAAGTTTACAAAAATATTTCTCTACTATAAATGGGAAAGAAAGTAATTTCGATAATTTTAAATGCTTACAAAAATATTTCTCTATTATAGATGGCGAAGAAAATAATTTCGATAATTTTAAATGCTTACAAAAATATTTCTCTATTATAGACAGCAAAGAAAGTAATTTCGATAATTTTAAATCCTTACAAAAACCTTTCTAAATTCCTGATCGACAATAAGCTCCAAAAATATATCTCTCTCCAATTTTTCAACGTCTCTTATGAACCAGAAAATGATTACACCTCTCACGCTAATAAATCAAAGAACACTACTCACGCAGCAGTCTAATGTTATTATATTTCGAATCATAAACGTTACCTTGAAACCGTAACACTCTCCCTTCCATATTTCACAGCTGGAATTTGGTACTGCAAACAGAAAGTTATAAATACTTCCATAAGCAAAACGCGCGTTTCCCCATCATCTTTTCCCTTTAATCCCACGTGATCTCACATCAAACTCATATTCTCCCCTTTCGAACGCAAAACGCTAACATATCCCGGAAACCTCTGCACCTTGCCCCGTCTTCCAATTCCACGGCCATCGTCAACGGAATCATCATCAACGTCCATTTTCTTCCTTCAACGTCGCATCGACGCGAAAGCAAACGAAACATCGCGACGCTAATTCGTCTCGAACGCTTCCTTCATCTCCTATTTTTCATTTTCACAGTCACAATAAAAGTTTCGCTTGAAAACAAGCAGCCAACGTCTGTTCTTCTCGATGAAAAGATTTCGACCAGTTTCGCAGAAAGTTTCAGCCTCCAGCACTCGTAACATCCAAGATCAAAGGAACGCGATAAAAGCTGTGGCATAACGGGTCGAGGATTTACGGGAACCTGTCTGGCTGATAGCTGGCTTACGCGAAAGGGATCGCTTTCGTGGAAATTAGCGTCGGAATAGGGACCCTCGATTAGGACAGATATTATCTTACCGTTTCCACTCGAATTTTCGTTGCGTTCTCCTTCGACTTCTCTCATTTTTTTTTCTTTTCTTTTTCTTTCTTTTTCTTTTATTTTTCTCTCTTCAACCCTCGAAGGATCTGTCTTCTGCAAAGCTCAGGGTCCAATTACACGGGCCACGAATGATACTGTTAATAAGCGCCTTTGACCGAGCGTCGTAAAACTCCGGCGGATCCTCCGTTTTCTTCTTCGAAGTCACCGGGAAAAACAGAGGGAAATATCGCCGGAGAAGTTCGCGAGCTAGATAAATTGGTTCGTTATAATTTCTGAGCTTCAGACGCGGCGCTCGACAACGATTGTTTTGGGGAAACAGGATTCGTTGGAGTTGGAGGATGGTTTAACCCTTTGCGGACGGCGTGATTCTGAGTAAACCGTACCGTGGGGCCGAGCCGCTGCCGCGGTAGTCACTTAACCGTTTTAATGCCAGGGGTTTTTTAAAATCCGTGTAGGATCGTGGCATGAAGCGCGATAGCGCTTCCTTCATTTGTCTGCGAGTAATGCCGATCGACGCATCCGCGCTGCTCTTTTTTTTGTTCGAAATATGCCGCCCGGCGCGATCGCGCTTCAGATTGTTAGTCAATTTTGGAATCGTAACAGTTTCATCAGAAAGACAGCTAATTATGCAGGTTGTTTACCATTATTTAACAGGTTAAAAATTTTTAGGGAATGCCTGGACCGAGTGAGAGAGATTAAGAAATGAAACGAGAGAGAATGTTGGAATATATGGTGAGGGAAAATGTGCGTGCAGGAGGGTTGAGAATGGAGACTTGAGGATGGACAGTCGAGAGTAGAGAGTCGGAGAGTGAGCTTGGAAAAGAGTATATAGAGAGTGCGTGAGATAGAGTTAAAGGGTATAATAGTAGTATTAAAAATTTTTAGGGGATGCCTGGACCGAGTAAGAGAGATTAAGAAATGAAAAGAAAGAGAATGTTGGAATATATGACGAGGAAAAATATTCGAGAGAATTGAGAATGGAGACTTGAGGATGGACAGTCGAGAGTAGAGAGTCGGAGAGTGAGCTTGGAAAAGAATATAGAGAGAGTGCGTGAGATAGAGTTAAAGGGTATAATAGTAGTATTAAAAATTTTTTGGGGACGCCTGGACCGAGTAAGAGAGATTAAGAAATGAAAAGAAAGAGAATGTTGGAATATATGATGAGGAAAAATATTCGAGAGAATTGAGAATGGACACTTGAGGATGAACAATCGAGAGTAGAGACTCGGAGAGTGAGCTTCGAAAAGAGTATATAGAGAGTGGGTGAGATAGAGTTAACGGGTATAATAGTAGTATTAAAATTTTTTAGGGGATGCCTGGACCGAGTAAGAGAGATTAAAAAATGGAAAGAGAGAAAATGTTGGAATATATGTTGAAGGAAAATGTGCGTACTTGAGTTGAGAATGGACAGTCGAGAATAGAGAGTCGGAGAGTGAGCTTGGAAAATAATATAGAGAGAGTGCGTGAGATAGAGTTCAAGAGTATTGAAAATTTTTAAGGAATGCCTGGACCGAGTGAGAGAGATTAAGAAATGAAGAGAGAATATTGGAATATACTGTGGGTAGAGAATGCCTTGGTGTGTGTGTGAGAGAGACTCCTGATAAAACCTAGGTCTTAAATTTTCGGCCGCACCAATACGATAGAACCTCGTTTCCTATTGGTTCGGCCTTTAGCCGGAAAATAATATAAAAGAGCCGAGGAAACATAGTTCGAGTTAGTTTTTAAGTCAACCACTGTAAAAGCAGTTTACTATACACTACTATTCCTACAATATGGTGAGGGAAAATGTGCGTGCGAGAGTTGAGAAAGACCAGTTGAGAATAGAGAATCGAAAAGTGAGCTTGAGAGAAAATATGGAGAAAATATGTGAGAGATAGAATTAAAGAGTACAATATTAGTATTAAAGATTTTGTTATACTTTACAATCGAGTAAACTTGTACCAACCCAACATCCCTACAATAATTATTATTGTATCAGATGTAATAATTAAGAAGTTGTTTGCAAAAAGGTTATTGAAAGATTATTGATCATCAAATGTCTGAGAAACTACCCTAAAAATTTCGTTTCGATATGCAATTAACCTTGCGAGGATGTAAGCGCAATTTCGTAAGTAACTGTGTATGGATATTGAAAAAAATCGTAAGACGAGAGATTAAGCTTTCTACAAGTGTCTTTTCAAAGAATCTATAATAAAGAAAATATAAAGGAAATAAAATACGAAGAAGAACTTTATTGTCTCGATCTAAGCGTAAAATTCGAACGCGTGTGTAAACGCTGCGATTCATTGGTCGGGCACGATAACTGAAAGCGAAACGTCGCCATTTATCTTGCAGCATTGGACCCGATTCCACAGTTTCCTCCATGCGAACGACGTTTTTCGCCGACGATTTTGTCAACGTAAGCACAGCTTACGATCTCCGGATAGGACACCCCCATACGTTATCTAACCGCCTGTCCTTCCGGTTACCACTTAATTCGACATCGCTGTTTGAAGCCGAATTAAGATCACCGCGATCGTAAATCTCAATTCGCTATCGATATCGGAGTGAATACCAATTTATAACCTGATAGAGGTACCGATATGAAACTTTTTGCGGTATTTATATTTCTGTTACTCGATCGTATCTTTTATTGTTAAAAAACATTTAACTCTGCACTCCACTGGCGCTGCTATGGCGACATGTGTAATTTTCTTCAGAAGTTAAGTTTCAATGCGTTAAGCGCCACGCTGGTCCCTGCGGACCGACGCTGAGATTTTCATTTAGGCATCGTTGATTTCTCAGGACTGACGGTATTAATTTTAAAAAATAATACCTTATAATTCATTAATATGTTCTATGAAATCGCATTAACACGTTAAGCGCCATGCCGGTCCCTGCGGATCGACGCTGAAATTTTCGTTTAGGCGTCGTTGATTTCCGAAAACTGACGGTATCAATTTTAAAAAATAATACCTTATAATTCATCAACGAGTTCTATTAAATCACATTAAACAATGATACGACTTTCTTTTGCAGGCCTTTACAATTTTCTTTAATTATTAACTAAATGTTTTTTAATTGGGATCAGNATCAACGAGTTCTATTAAATCACATTAAACAATGATACGACTTTCCTTTGCAGGCCTTTTCAATTCTCTTTAATTATTAACTAAATGTTTTTTAATTCGTATCACAACACACAAGCTAATGAAAAATCGACCAAAATTAGCGTGGCGTTTAACGTATTAAGCTAAATTTCATATTTATCGTCAATTCACATATTTTTTTTGTTTTAAAATAAAGCAAATACAATTAACCATCCGCGCACACCACAAGTAATTATACGACAATTGGAACACAATACTATTAAATAACAAAAGAGGAATGATAAACAAAATAATAGGCCATGCGTTGCTAAGGAAAAAATGAAAGATCTCTCAATTCAATCATACAGCGACTTATTTAGAAAAGGGTAGATCTGCTCGTTCAGTCATTCAACGACTTATTTCAAAACGAGATCTCTCCATTCGGTTGGCTAAATGTTAAAACAAAACAATCGTATTACAGAACAAAATCAGCAGTTGAAATCTAGAAAGCTCGAGCTCTGACAGTTTCGAAAGTTTCGAAATCTTAGAAAATCTGAGATTAGAGTTTCGAGAATTTCAAAATTAGGTTACAACCCAACCTTAAATTTAACCACCCTTAAGTAGATCATTGGAGTCTCTACAGTTCCATGCAATTTTAAACTAAATATTTAGAGTATGTTAATATAATTATTTAAATATTTATACAATCCTTCATTACCTTATTATATTTCTATTGATTACGATATTAAAATTTCTATTGAATTCCATTTCCATAAAGCAATACTGATTTCCATTTACCAATTCGGTAAAACTAAATACCTCCCTTACACTAAAATTAAAAATTCGCCTAAGAATTCAAATAAGTAATATTCAATAAAATTTTAATAAAATAGGTAATATTAAAAAAAATAGGTAAAATAATAATGCACAATTTGTTATAATCACTGAAAAAAATCAGATTATCTAACAGTGCAGTACTGACGTAACATAAGATTTCTTGGAAGCGTTTGACGATGGATACTCGAGTTGGCTGTCGGATCATAAGAAAAACTCTCGATATCCAGAGCATTGTTCTACTTACAGCTACTACGAGGAAATGTTATTTTTCAAAAAACTACACGCTTGCTATGCTCCGTGGAAAAAAGATGATTTATGTTTATCAAGGAAAAAGAGTGATAAATACTGCAAAAACGTGTTCATTTTCCAAGTATCGCTCAAGACATTAGTACCTAACACCTTGCCAAATTGTTTTTCAACCCTCTATGGGACCGTGTGACTTAAAAGTTACAAACTGATGTATCTATATTTTAAAAAATTAAGTTTATTTAGTTATCACTGTACTATTCAATTTTATTACTGTATTACTGTAGCGATACTGTGGGAATGGTAAGTCTGAGGTGTGAATGTTTAATCTGGAGTGATAGAGGTGTGAATAAAGAGTGTTCCGGGACAGTGCGATCGAAGTGCGAGAGACGAGTGTTTGGGCCGAGCGATAGACGTGCGAGAAAAGAGTATTTGGGCCGAGCGATAGACGTGCGAGAGACGAGTGTTTGGGCCGAGCGATAGACGTGCGAGAAAAGAGTATTTGGACCGAGTGACAGGGAATATCGTTTGACCGAGGAGTTTCTGGGAATGCCTGAGCAGAGTGAAAGAGATTGAGAAATAGAAGAAGAGAGAATCAGGGAATAAATGAATGGAGAAAATGAGCGTGGGGTTAGTCAGAGGTTAGTCAGAGTTTAGTCAAGGAGAGTCAGAGAAGGGTCGAGAGTCTAGAGTCGAGAAGAGTGAGTCGAGTAAAGAGAATTAGAGAGCGAGCATTGTAATATTGAGTATAGTTATTAGTCAATAAATAGTTTTTGTTCATCAGACAGTGTCCATTGGTGAATCTTGATTGAGACACACGCCGGCAACCTAACATCCCTACAATACTACGACCCTTCCACAGCAATTATTAGTTAAGAAATTTTCAAATAAAAGTGAAACACTGTAACCAATCGTAGTTTTTTCTCCAATAAGCAGACAAAATTCAGGCTATAGAGGGTTAAGTAAGTACGCGTATTATCAGTATTAAAAAAAATTATTTACTGTTCAACATTGTGTTAACCCATTCGCTGCCAAGGACGAGTACACTCGTCTTTAAATATAAGAGGGTATTAGTCCTTTGCACTCCGAACCATCCTGGACGTTACTTTGTCCCAGAAACGTGCATTTACGAATCTTCATATTTGTTGCGACGCGCAACACGCGGCAAGGGGACATTCGCGGGCCTTCATGCGACCCTCAACGGTTTCGGAATTTCCCGGCAATCATCATACCGCTGCGTATTGGAAATTCGGAAATCGTTCAAGACTGCAGGCAATTTGCGAAGCCATGAATCACCATAGAGTCAATCGCGAAAGAATAGTTTTTTCGTAGCCCATCGCTACATCTGGGTGCCAGAGACGTACCGTTAGATCTTTCAAGCCCGTAACTTCCAAACATGTGCGTGCAAGATTGAAGCGCTTCGCAAGTTTACTACCTGCCGCGTCTAGGGTCTGAGACACCCGGATATTCGTGCACATGGCACTCGTAGGTAGCTTCACTACCTGCGAGTGTCCGACAGCCAAGGGGTGGTCACCTCCTTCTACGTATTTTTTCTACCAATTAGCACTACGACCACCTCCTTCGCTTCATCGCAAATTGACGATAGCCAATCCGCGTGTCTCAACCCCCGAAAACTTTCCGTTCCTGAAGCGTCGTGAGAGACGACGTCTCAATCGGGAAGGAAGAGGAGAACACATTCGAAAACAGTCAACATCATAACACAGTCGAATCACAACATTCATCAGAACACATTCGAATCGCAACCACATCACATCAACCGTCTCGAGATCACATCAAACATTCGAAGACATCACATAAAACATCACGAGAACTCCGCAGACGGAAGAACACCTTCAATCAGAAGAACACGAACATCACAAGAACACGAAAATCACGATTAACCACAACATCCAACAAACAGGGGACTTCGACACTCGAGACGAGGTTCTCTGACATTCGTCTCAACGAGGCCCGAGACCGTTAATTCAGTTTAGGGCCAGGGCGTCGACGGCACGCTCAACAATATTATATAGTACAGTTTTCGTAAAACCCGCTGACATTTTTTTTATATATCTTAGTAATTGTAGCATATTTTGATTTGATTTGCCATTTCAACAGAACACTTCAGGGAAACGTGGATTTCTCAAAAAGCTGCGCTGGAATAAGTTGATTCCCCGTAATCACTAATAATCTTTAGTGTTGCATTAGTGGGGACATCCGAGTGATATGCTAGTATTACGATGTCCCCCGAGAGGGGACAATGGAGTGCAAAGGGTTAGAATTGAACTCGATGAGATGAGATAAGAACATTGAACATTGAATTAGAACTAGAACTGAAACTTGTGAACTATTGGAACTTGCACTAACTGAACTAAATATATCAACTATATTTATTATTATGAACGTGTTGGCATCTTGATGCTAAATAATCGACACCACGCAAACTGTGGGAGTCAACAGATATGGAGAAGATATTGCGCGCGGAATATTCCGCTTCGTGATGCAAATGGGCTAATTTCTCTCGAGTGTTCGTGTATAGTCTTTTATAAATGTCGTCTATTGGATGATTTTTGCTATGTGTCTAATGTAGCAAGGGTGGCAAGTGTCAACTTGGTGAAAGTGAGGAAAATGTTTATAAATTTTGTCCTATTGTTTGAAATATAAGGTATCTGGTCCCGTTCGCTTGGGTCAGGCGCGCCTGGTGTCCAGGTGTGAAAGTTTTTCCGAAGAGGGCTCGTGTTGGTCCCAAGGATAGGCAAGGCTCGAGTGGGTCACTCAACCAGCCATCTGGTTGACACCTTGGAGTGGCCTTTTCTGCGTAGTCCTTGGGACCTTTAATTTACGACCACATAAGTGAAAATTCTTCCTACTCCTGACTTGGGGTTGGGGGTGTGCCCCAATTGGCACAACTCAGAGAGGTGGTGTTCAGTCTTACTGAACACCCTGTATATACGTTCATCGCGTATAAACAATTTAATTTATTTTCGCAGCGGCAATAAACTTGGGAAGCCGTCGGGCACCTTAACTTTCTAATATTTAGGTTTTACAATGGCTGTGCCCACATCTGGCTGCCAGAATTCTTGCTTTCCAATTCATTTCAATTTACATTGTTAACATTGCCTACTAGCATCGGAGCGCTGCCCAAGGTTATTACCTACCGCACCATCGTGCCGCGACACACGGGTTTTTCCGCGTGCGTCACTCAAGGGTGCAAACCATACCTGAGAGCGACCGTTAGACTTGGGGGTGCCATTTTCACTTTTTCTCAAATTACCAATCAAATAGAGTTATCCACCTCCCTCGTCTGCTTCGAAAAAATGTCTTTAACCAATCCCTGTGTCTCATCCCCGCCGCTGCACGTCTTACGAGGCATCGCGGGTTCCGGCACAAGACATTCTAGTCCACTTGCAATTCTCCGATCAACGAAAAAACAACCTAGCTTTAAAATTATATCTCAGTCACCACTTACCAC
>SMSQ01021632.1:25133-82366 GCA_019453375.1 Ctenoplectra terminalis | reverse complement strand
GATAAAGAATCGTGCGGAGTGCAAAGGGTTAAGACGTCGGTCTCGAATGTGTTAACACATTTTTTTGCTCGAGTCGATCAGTTTAACTTTTATGCGACTCGTACGTGGATCGATGAAAATCAAAGGTTTTGACGAATAACATTATCAATGGCTTATACAATATAGGTAAAAATTCTGTACGTAGCATTGCACAGTTCCAAAAATTCATGCTTTACAAACGTATGAAAATATTTTATGTCGTATGACAGTTTTATGCATACAAACAGCTTAACGTCAAAAGCAAAATGCTCTATTTACATCAGTTCAATCTGCTGACAGTCTACTTTATTTATTGATTTTTTGTATGAATTCTGTTCAAAAAAAATTCATCGTTAAAATTTTTATTTCCAATTACATTTGTCACATAATTCTGGACATTTCTTAAATTAATGTTACAAGCGCGAAACAGTATTTTTATATATTCTCATTAATATTATAATTAACGACTATCGAAGTATACCGATTTGTGCATAGAAATCAAAATAGTAACAAAACAGGGAAACAAAACTTAATTTCTTAAATTAATGTTACAAGCACGAAACAATATTTTTATACATTCTCATTAATATTATAATTAACGATTATCGAAGTATATCGATTTGTACATAGAAATCAAAATAGAAAGAAAATAGGAAAACAAAACTTAATTTCTTAAATTAATGTTACAAGCACAAAACAGAATTTTTATACATTCTCGTTGATATTATAATACCGACAATTGAAGCATACCGATTTGTGTATAGAAATAAAAATAGTAAGAAAACAGAGAAACAAAACCTCTCCAAATATTTTACAGAAAATCATTCAAACTATCCAAAATACGTGCCACTGCAAATTTGTAGAATTTTTATAATAAATTACCAACCGGCCAATTTGTTCGCCTTGTTAATACCAGTGTTAAAAACTGACCACAAAGCTACATAACTCATACAAAATGTCAAAACATTTTGCCAAGCTTAAAGTTTCCAAACACACAACTTTCACGCGTTATCGATCACGATAATGCGCCAAGAGAATAATAAAGCGTTCGCATGCATCATCTGCGATGTTTCCAACGTGAAACTGGCTTTTTCAATCGTTTCTCTTCCCATTTAACGTTACACTCGTCGTGTAAGTAGTCTGAAGAATAAAAAGCAATATCAGAGGGAAGAATGCAAATTGAATAAGTCGGGCGCAATGAATATCCAAAGCTCGCGCGAGACACATCTCTCGCGTCTTTTTACCGCGCTCGAGCTTCTCCAAGTACACCGCGCGCGTTTATTTTCTCAAGATTGAAGGATTTATTTTCACGTGAAAGTAACAAGCCTTTTCCCGCCGCTATTAATTTTTTGCGATGGAAAAAAAAAAGAAATGCGGCGCAAGTAGCGCGCGTGTTTCGTTGAAGGCTTTTTTTACGAGAACGCTGTTAATTGGTAATCTCTCTCGAGCTGATCTCGTGCTTGTTATTACTTCAAGATGCACTCGTGGTTGCTCGTCGATCGACCGTATGGAAGAATTAATTTAATCAGTGTTAATTTGCAGTATTAACGAGATAGAAATTTCCTGATCGACTCGGAGTATTTATATTTACAGTCGAGCCAGGCTCGACATTTTACTTTGTTCCATTGTTTTCAGTTTTGGGACACGAAACATACTCTTTTACATTAAAATGTTATTTGATAGTGACAGAAGATTCGGGATAATAAATCGTATATATTATCACACTTAATTATATTATATAAAATGTACAAAGGTTATGCGTGCGTTTCTTTTGGTGGCACAAAGGAGACTGCACGGATCACATATCTTTAAAACAAATGAGAAACGCACAAGCATGCGTCGCGCACACACACACAATCCTCACATGTATAGGCACATGTCGATAATGTACAACACGGTTGTCTAACGCTTTCTTACAGATGGAAAATTTTCTATCTAGATATCTTACTGGTAATAAAAATGTGAAAATTCACATTTTCATACTTTTTTGATTTTTTTAATTCAATTTTAACTTGATAAAATTAGATGATTTTTTTTTAACCTAAAAAACATCATCCCTGTAGCAGTTAAATAAGAAAGTATTTAACTATATTTTTATTCGTATTCGATTTATTGTTAGATTGAATTTTAATTTTCCTAAAAAGATATATATTGGAACAATTAGTATTATTATTGCTTCGTATATATCAGCTCTCGCGTTTAAATTCGCATTTTTAGCAAACTTTTGTTGGCACTGATTTACTTTGCTGATAGAATTATGCATTTACCAAATCTAAAGCATAATCACGTTGGAGTGGTGCCAACAGCGGTCGTTTCAATCGTGGTTTTGGAGGAATCGGTTCCATTTGCGGTTCAGCAGACGAAGGACAAACCCTAGGGAATAGTGCTACATGCAGTTGTTTCATTTGCGGTCGTCGACTAAAGTGTGAATTGCGGTCATACGGCTTTTGGTCACGCTTTGTTCGAGGAAAGTGTTCAAAGTATTCGCTACACAATTCATATAAGTTGAAACAAAGTTATACGTAAATCGAAAAATATAATTATATCATATAGAAATCGTATACGCACAACAAGTTGCTTGCAACAACAATTTCATCTCAGAAACTAACATTAATTTATAATTGACTCTGCATTAAAATACTCGACAAACGAAAACCAAAAAAGAGAGTCTAAAGAAGCAGCGTATAATTACTAAACGAACGAAACAAGAATAAAGATAGAATAAAATGGACAAGAGTGGATCTTGTAAAACGCGTAACCAGGGGATAATAAAAGTACAATTCCAAACAACAATAAAAATTCCTCCATGTTACTTATCTTTTAATACTCCCCAAACACATCTCCGCCATCGCGAACAATCTAAACATCTCTTAACACCCCCGCGCGATCCGCAAAACTACATACCGCTCGTAATCAAAACCAAAACGAAACCAAAACAAAAAGAAAAATAAAATAAAAAAAAGAAAGAAAGAAAGAAAAAAAGAAAACAGAAAAAATCTCTCTCTTATTCCTCCAAGAATAATTCCAATCATTGCGAAAACCATCGGAAGGCTTCCATTTCGAACGCGAGATTACTTCGAATTTACAATATCCCATCATCCAGCTGCAGCTCGGAATCCCATCGAGAGGAGTATTCGAAGTGGTCTCAAAATTGGAAGCACGATCGACCCCACCGCGGGGTCTAGCCTCGCCGATATAATTTGTTCAGCATCGATCCGCTCGGCGGTGTGCACCCGCCTGAGTCTAAACACGCTGGGGTGTTCGTGGGTGCACCAGGAATACGTTCGAGAGGCGAAGAGCGTTCCTTGGCGGACAGATAAGTCGACCGAGTGTCCAATATTCAAACCAGTTGGCAAGCACTTCCGGATCTAATCCTGGAACCGGAGGTGGCGGTTCAAGTAGGTGGAGCCGGTCGGCGTCGTCGTCGAGGACGATGGAAAATCGCATCGCCAACAAGCGGCCGACCGGTTAGCGCTAAGCTCGATTTATCGGTTTTGGATAACCCGGTGAAGTTTACCGCGCCGACTGTAAATCACGTCGGCGCAAGACTGACGCGATTCGTGGCCACGTCGAGAGGAACCACCCGCAGCAAATTCGACCAACGGATCAAAGTAGTCCCTATTCCTCCCTCCTGGCGATCTGTTTCTCGTGCTCTCTCGATTATTCCGTTCCTACGGGTGTCACCGCCTCTGTCGCACCCTTCAACACAGTTCCTACCGTACGATCCGTGGATACGTTTGATTCATTAGATTGATATCCGACATCGAGCGAGTTACGAGCAGCGTGCAAGTGTTTGCCGTTCGGACGTAGCTTGAAGGGGGCAGCGTTTAATCCTGGCACGTTTCGTGGACATCTCGTGAAACAGTGAATCATGACGCTGCGTGGTCGATTCTTCTGACGCGATTCAGTTTGTCGGAACGAAGGAGAATGTTTTTATTTTTCCGCGTGCGTGGGAGAGAATCAATTACGTTTGACGGGTTCGATGGAATACTTCATGTCTTGGCACTAAATTCACGTCACGTCGTGCTTTCGTTTCTTTTGTTGTTTCAAGCGTGTTACGTGTTGCTTCGTATTTTGTTCATATAAAGTAAGACGATTTTTGTTGATTTATTATTATTATTATTTTTTTTTTTTTCCTCTTTTTTTTAAGATTACATCCGCTTGAAAAATTTGTCAGCAGGTACGTTGGTTTGTATGGATTTAGATGTAGAATTTTTGAGCGAATGAAAATTTATACGTTTGTGAAGTAGAGTATTTGTTCGGGAATTTTCTTTTTTACAGCAATTTTTATCTTTCTGTTTATTTCCTCCTTTTCTTTTTAATTTTTTGTTTTTTTTTTTGTTTTGAGTTTCGTTGGAAAAGTGAGGAAAGATGTTGCGCTGAGTGATAAGATTAAAGAGAATGAACGATAGAATCGCGTGTTAATCCTTTCTTGATGCACTCTGAGTGGCCTGAAGTGTATACAGGCGGGGTAGTTGGTGAGTGTGTGGGCTTGGAGTTGGAAAGCCACAGGAGGGCCTCATCAATCTCACGTGCGACTTTTGACACGCCACTGCACTTCGTCGTGGGTTCTTTCCCCATCCTTCGATTTGGTGTCTAGAGTATTCAAAAGGTTTCTTTCTCGTTTATAGGCTGGCGTAAAAAAAAAAAACGTACCTTCCCCTTTAGTATTACGAGTACACTAAATTTTCCTGTTAGTCGCTTAAAACTGATTGCTCGGTGTACGCAAAACTATTCACGTATTAATTAAAACGTAGCGATTACAAAGACAAATATAAAATAAAGACTAATTTTCTTTCATCATTGTAAAAAATAATTTAAAAGTGTTTAATAACACACAAAGTACAAGAAAAATATTATTCATGTATAATTGATATATATATTTTTTTTAATATACAAAAATAATATGAACTTATAGAAATAACATTAGGTTGTCCCGAATGTTTCTTCCGTTACCTTCACGCAGCGACTTCGTCTGACAGTGTTTACATAAACATGCAGCCTTACTTATTAACCCTTTCAGCGCTATGAACCCATATATGCGTTCTCACACAACCACTCGATTTTGGCTACGAACCCATATATGCGTTCTCACACAATCATTCGATTTTAGCTACGAACCCATATATGCGTTCTCACACAACCATTCGATTTTAGCTACGAACCCATATATGCGTTCTCACACAACCATTCGATTTTATCTATGAACCCATATATACGTTCTCACACAACCATTCGATTTTGGCTATGAACCATATATGCGTTCTCACACAACCATTCGGTTTAGGTTATGAACGCATAATATGCATAATTTACTTAGTTATTTTCAGTTACAATCAATATACCTTGCAATGAAAATTCAGTCTTTTTCGTACGGAGTGGGCAGTCCACGGCGCACGTTTAACGTCGGACAACTCAGCGCTGAAAGGGTTAAAAGAGAGACAAAAGTAATAGAGCAAAATAGATCCTACATAAAACAATAGTATATTATAAAACATAAAATATTATGCATCCGTTGCTTACTAATAAAACGAAAGAGACTTTTGCGACAACCCGATACCAGTGAAAGAAATATTGTACACGGCCCTGTGCCCTCCAGTCTCGTACAATTTTACCGTTTAAGGAATCAGTTTATGATCTCGCTATATTATTTCCACCAACTAAGCTCGGCAAATAAATTGTATTTAAGAGGATTAAAATATTTGAACATTATATTTACCCTGGATATTATTTTCCGGGCTCGATAAGTTTATCGTATACCTGGTACGGAAAGCAAAAGGGGAAAATCCAACCGATTTTAAGGTATTTCCACGGTCGATGTCCGTTTCAGGGTGTCGTATTCCTCTCCTCCACAAAAAGTACGACGTCTTCAAGAGCGTATCGCGTAGAAATGCAGTAAAACCGAATGGAATCTCGAAACATCTCAAGAGAAAACGACCAACACGCGATACAGTAACCAAGGAAAGTGGATTTCCTTAATTCCTTCGAAATTATGGGAAAATCCCATAAGCGGTTAATGGTCCGAAGTCATTATACCTTCATGGTTGGGTAATGCTTAATATTCTCGATTATCGCTACGTTTCCACCCACTGTTTCGTGGCCAGACATTTAACCTTTAATTTAACAGGACCTTTTGTATTTATTTCCTCGTTTCTCTTTGTGCTTGACGGAGACAATGTCGATCGTTTCATAAAACTGGAAAACAAATTGGAACGATGACGACGATCGCGCTACGACGCGCCATTGTTGCGTATTACTTTGTTTTTTGTCTGCGTTTTTAATATTGTATTTGTTGTTATTCCCTTTTCATTATCTCTCAGCCGCATTTGTTGAATCCCTTTTTTTACTATTGTATTTTATTATCCTCTTGTCTTTTTTTTTCTCTTTCTTTTTTTTAAGCTCGCAGCAATTTTACTCATTTAGATGTCGTACAATCGCATTATGAGTCAGTCTCGTTCCGTGTAACTCGCATCCGAATGCGAAAATAATGAATCGCAACCGTTGGAGCTTTTCGAGCAACAATAGATCATGTTTAAGAAAGATTCACTTTGATTCTGTGTATTGTACGAGGAAAAATGGGATTGTAATGCGGCGCAAGGAAGTGTATCAATTATATATAATAAATATCAATCTGGTTGTTTTACATGCTCGAGTACGACATGATTTAAAATGACTATTCATCTTCTCAATTGACACTAATTTTTATTTTTCTATCTTTGGATTATTTTATTTTGTTTGAGTAAGTAAAACTTCGAACGATAGAATTTTCTACGCTTTCGATTAATTTTAATGAAAGAAATTAAACTAATTTTTGTTCTCCTATCTTTGGATTATTTTATTTTGTTTGCGTAAGTAAAATTTTGAACGATAGAATTTTATACGCTTTCGATTAATTTTAATGAAAGAAATTAAACTAATTTTTGTTCTCCTACCTTTGGATTATTTTATTTTGTTTGCGTAAGTAAAAATTCGAACGACAGAATTTTCTCTGCTTTCGACTTATTTTTAATAAAACAAACATTCTATTGTAGTTATTTCCCTATTGTACAATCACTCTTTCGCAATAATAAATTGTGAAACCGATAGATATTTACGGTTAAAATGTTTTTAAAGAATCAGAAAATTCATAAAAATATTCGCTTTTTAATTTGTCAGCTGACAAAAACAAACTTTTTCATCGTGTCTCGGTAACGAACAATAACGAATCGAACGCGATCCGAATTAGTTAAACTGACTTTCATTTCATTCGGCTTCGTTCTAAATTACACCAGTTGGATGTTTACGCTGGATATTTCAAAACGGTCAAAACCAGCCGTGAAAATTCGCTGCGCTTAAATTCCCGGCGGAATAGCCTCGTCACGGCACCTGTTAAGAGTATTTTCGAAGTGGAACGGAAAAAAAATTTCAGCTACGTTTTACATTACTTGTTCATAAGTATTTAACCACTCAATCTTCTTTGTTAAAAAATGTGAACATTTTTCTCAGAGAAACTATGATCACGCGCAGCAATAAATCCGTAACATTTTTCAATAAAGTATTTGCATTAAATTAAAATATTTTTATAACAATAATAATTTTTATGCACAGATAGCTTTGTTTTCTTTGATTAATTGTGATAGAGAGAAACTTGTAACAGAATTACCTAGTAACTACGTATATTCTAGTTTAATAATGATGCACAAAAAATAAGTAAACGTACAAAAAATAAATTCTAACATTTAAAACTGATAAAATTTTTATCTTCACTTGATACTCACGAACGATAGAATATGCTGAGAAATAGGAAACGGTGCAACAGCACAGCGATTTGCACAGGCGAAAAATCTCGCTCTATCCATACACACATCCGTTTTCGCGGAACGTAAGGTGGAACAAGAAAACGCAAACACGAGGAACCGAGGAAAATACGTGGGGAAGCAGCGAGCAGGAAGGCAAATATATTGCTTGACCAAAGAAATCAGTTCCAATGAATTTCATTCTCATTAATTTAGCCTCCATGCACGACCTATTTCCGAGCGCACGTATACTTTTTGGTCGAGGCGTGTTTCTCGGGCAACACTTTGAAAGCTGAACGCCGAATACGATTCTTTACCTTATGTCTTGGCGTATTTTTTTCGCACGAGTTACGCGGCTGGAAAAAAATTTTCTTACATTTTCCGTGGCTTCCGAACGTTGTTATCGACGCTTTTGTAATGCCGGAAAAATATTTTTCTCAAGCTTCTGACTTTTACTGAAACTGTAATTAATTTCTTAAATTTTTCTGTCAGGCTACATGTTCAGTTGAGAAGTTTTTTACGATAACTGCTCTCGAAGGTACTGTTAGATTAAGCGTCCGGTACTAAAAGTAGTGTGCACACTTGTTTCATTTAAATATTTTAGATAATAACAAGAAAAAAAAAATAACGAATTTAAGGGTTGTTTTTTCTGTATTACCTTTAATACTAGAACTACTGGCGAATAAAGTAGACTTATTTATACCAAAGAAATTAAAATGATAAGTAGTTAACCCTTTGCACTGGAAAGACACATTTTTGCGATACTTATTCCGAGGAATAGAGAATGGATTTTAACGAGTGCTTCCTAAAATATCGCACTAAGAAAAATTACCAAGCTTAAGATTCGATATTAGGTCTTGTATAATGTAAAAATACACGAAAAGTTGAAGTAAAATAATTATATTATACGCGATTCGAGTCGCTGCATTAACTCTTTGGGGCACGCTGGGATTAAAAGCGTCCCACCTTTTTGATGCACCGTATTGCATGGTGGAACATTTTTAGTCCCATCTTGATTTAAGGAAAAAGACGTGCTTTGATAAGAACCATTCATGAACCCATGTGACACATCCTATAACAACAAATTCAATTGAATTACTATTATATTTTTACGTTTTTACATCATGCGATTCCTTTATCAGTAAAGATATACCAATTTTGTTTCATTTAAAACGCAATCAAATTTCTATGCAACACGGGTCTATTTTATTATCTGAAGTCCTGTGCCGCAAAGAGTTAATCCAAGTGGTGAGTGAGAGTCATCTCTCAAGTGCAAAGGGTTAATACGTTGACTGCCACAGTGGTCATATGTAACCGGAGATTGTTTCTCCTCTAGCGCCATGGTGGTCATCGGTGACCAGAGTGCTTCAAATGTTTATAATTGTAAAAATTAAATAAAAATTGATAGTTAATGAACTTTGAACATCATCATCGCTATTAGAGAACATATTGAAATAAAGTGTGCACTATTCAACGATTAAAAATTTTTATTAGAAGATCAAAACTGAGAGATTCATTTTTATCCAATCTTCTATCTACAGGTGTGACGTCCTCAGCAAAAGATATGATTTCGGCGTGGCAGTCAACGTGTTAAAAAAATATACCAATCAAAGAAAACAAATCTTTCTTCATATTTTTTACAAAAACTTACTAAAAATTCAGAGCTTTTTAGAAATGCAGCGTTTTTAACACGTTAAGCGCCACGCCGGTCCCTGCGGACCGACGCTGAAATTTTCGTTTAGGCGTCGTTGATTTCCGAAAACTGACAGTATCAATCTCAAAAAATAATACCTTATAATTCGTCAACGAGTTCTATTAAATCACATTAAACAAAGATATGACTTTCCTTTCCAGTCCTCTACAATTTTCTTCTTAAATTCTTAACTATTTTGCGACCAAATGTTTTTCAATCATTATCGCAGCGCACAGTCTAAAGAAAAGTCGACCAAAATCGGCGTGGCCTTTAACGTGTTAATTGATAAATTGCATAAGAAAAATTACACACCAGTCATTTTGACCACTTCGGTAGTTCTACTGTCAAACAAGAGGGAAGCGATCTGAAACTTCACAGAATGGTGTTTCAAGCCAGGTGTTTCGACAAAAATTCTAAGCAACGTACAGAGAACGAGCATAAATTATGGGATATATACTGTTGGGAGCTGAAAAGAAGTCCCGCGGGACGACACAGGGACAAGGGGTCTCTCGTTCAGCTCGCGTGTGGCGACGCGATTGGATTAGCATGCTTGCGTTTCGTATTAGTTCGGTAAATAATACACAAGATCCGAAAATGCGTGTGAGAAGAAGACGTGTACCTTCCACTCTGAACACTTAGCCCTGCATTCCTTCCTCGGGACTTCTTTTCAACTCCCAACAGTACAGTACTGTACGCTTGAGTGTCGCATTTTTTCTCCAGATAAGTGTCGCGAAGTTATCCTCACCAATTCTCAGAACTGCTTCGGAAGACTGAAATAATAATAACAAGATTGGCACGGTGTCAGCTTGCTGGTGCTTACCATATTAGATTTATTTATTTTTTTTATTTTCTCGAAAATAACTCGCGATAACTTGCACTCTCAAGTAGACACGTACCCTAAGATTGTAAAGATGCGCTTAAAATTGGGTCGGAAATATATTTAAAACAATTCCCGTTGCTATGATATTTCATAAGACACGCGGTTACGCGGTCGACAAATTTATTGTGAATTTTTTACGGACCCATTTCAAGACGATCAACATTCGACAGAATTTTTGGTCACGCTGGTCGTAACTGGCGACGACGCTCGTTCCTAAGAAGCATCGCGTGCCTCCTCCAGCGATGCAAATTTATGCTAACTGGGTAAAGCAACGCGAGCAGATCGGGGCTGCCGTGGATAACGATTTAGTGGTCGTAATTTACGGGCGACGAAAGTTCAACCGCGCATGGGAAAAGTGTGCGCGAATCATTATAGAAATTCGAAATTTCTCCAGAAGATATTGGCTCTTCGGGTGTAGTGTAAAACGCTGAATGCTTTCTTCAATTCGTTTCGGATAAATGGTATACGAAAATTTTCTTTGTTCAAAGGAATTATTTGGAATGATTTTAGGAGTTTATTTGGAAAAAGTATGTGGAATTTAACACCGAAACTATCAAAGTGATCAAAATGACCGGCGTGTAATTTTTCATAGAAATTGTATAAATTTACAACGATTCAGTTTCGGCAATTTTTCGTGATTTTCTGTGAAAAATATAGGTAAAGATTTTTTTCCCTTACGTTACGTATTTTTTAGAATACCCACCATTTTTATTTCTTTGGGTACAAATAGGTCTACTTTAATCGTCGGTAGGTTTAGTGTTAATTCTCGTTCTACCATTTTTCAACAATTTTTATTTAATACATGAAAGCAGTTCGTTTATTTTTATATATATTTTTAACCCTGCTAGGATCTTACTAATCTTGAGAAAAATATAAAAAAGCTATTATCAATGTGCAAATATCCTTTTTTATAATTTTATGTTAAACACACATTTTTATCGGAATTAGGAATTTTTTTTAGTGAAACGAAAGAGCGGTTAAGTCGGAAAGAATTTGAAGACGGTAACAGGGTTGACAGAAAATAATTAAGAGTCCTCCAAAAGGTATCGTAGCAAGTTAATACAATTTCTGTGAGAAATTATGAATTACCGCTTCGGTGAAAAAGATGTTGATAAATGCTTTTTATGATCTTTTCTTAACTCTCAGATATTTCTTTAAAATCTCTCTTAAAAGAATTTTAAACTATACTCAATACCGATTTCAGGTACTTATTATTGATGTATAAAAAATTATATATTTGTACATTTTTATAGAAGATAATTATTAACAAACAGTAAAGGAGACAATATGTCGCGATCCAAACGCGTTCTCGCGAGGAAACATCGAAGCAGTTAGTCTGTTCGTTTCGCACAATCACTAACAGCAGTAAGGGACTACTTTCCACCGTTGGAGTTCATATTCCTCTGCTTGCTTCGTTACTTGCATTTGCTCGTATCGTTTAATTATAGAGATGCACGAACTGCTACGCGCATCAGTCATTAGTCCCTGAAAAGTTACACTCGAGGAATTGGTGTTCCTGCTCAAGATGCGAGTGTCACTTGATACATCTTCCAGTTTCCGTTAGCGAGCTTTCAACTACGCTTCTCCGTAACACAGGAACATCCTTTATGAACAATGATAATTCTCCATAAAGTTTATCATTCCTGTTTCAACACGGACTCTACAGCGTATTCATATGCTCGCTTAAATTATTGTTTAAAAAATACATATAATTATTTTCTTATTATTAGTGAGATTATATATTATATTACAAGATAGAATTAAAATGTATGATATAGTGCGTTGATCGAACAGTAGTTTAGAAGATTGATACACTTTTATTATGTTAAAAATAATTCTCACCGTATCGCAAGGGTGGTTTGTAACTTTCTATTATATAATTTTAATATAATAATTTATAATATAATTTTTCTTATTCTCTGTTTGTTATTTAGAATTCTTTTCTTATTATTAGTAAGATTCTATATTATATTACAAGATAGAATTATAATATGGGATATAGTACACTAATCGAACTGTAGTTCAGAAGATTGATACACTTTTAATATATTCAAAATAATTCTCATTGTATCGCAAGGGTAGTTTGTAGCTTTCTATTATATAATTTTTTTTATTCTCCGTTCTCTATTATCTATTATATAATTTTAATATAATAATTTATAATATAATTTTTCTTATTCTCTGTTTGTTATTTAGAATTCTTTTCTTATTATTAGTAAGATTATATATTATATTATACGATAGAATTAAAATATGCGATATAGTACCCTGATCGAACAGTAGTTTAGAAGATCGATACACTTTTAATATATTAAAAATAATTCTCACCGTATCGCAAGGGTAGTTTGTAGCCTTCTATAAATAAAAATTTATAATTCAAGTAAATCGATTTCAAGGTTTAAATACTTAAAAAATTGAGAGAAATTATTTTCCACCCGTGCGAACCTTCTTCCGAAAATTTATTCAGTTTCATAAACATCGCTGATATTAAAAAGAGTAATAATAAAAAAAAGAAAATTCCTATCGATATCCTAATTTTTTCTTTTTTTTTCGTTTCGTTCAGGAAGATCGTTGTCATACCGTCAAAGTTGAAACTTTCTATACGAGAATTAAGCTGTAGAGCTGCCATCGAACCAGTATAGTCTGTATAGCAGATAACGTATTCCCGGATAGTCATATTGCAGAAATTACCGGCTGAAACATGATTAATGCTCCCGCGTAATTTCATCTGCGTGTAGACATGCTGCACCCTCAGAGATTAAGATTGATACACGATAAGGGACATCCGTGCAGCATAGATGTAATCAAGCGATTACCAAAGGCATAGAAATAAGTAATTGAATAATATGTTCACCAAAATCGTGTGCTATATTAGTAAAGTCATACAACGACTCGATATTTCTCTTCGCCAATTCAAATAAACTTTACGTTAAACGAACGAAATATAAGACGAACATATACATATTTATATATGCCGCTTTCGTTTACAATCACGAAACTTTCCATTGACACAAACGCGAATGATCCAAGAATTTCAAGAACGCTACACTCGGTGGTCCGAAACGAGACTGTTCGTTACACGGCGAACCACTTTTAGGATTAACCCATTGACTGCCAACTACGAGATATCTCGTAGTAATCGTGTGTACCAAAACTGCCACCTACGAGATATCTCGTAGTGTGTGCTGCAATTTTAGATTAATTACTAATGGCCATTTGAGTTAAGAATTATTAGTGTTTTTTTTTTCAATAAAAATTACTGTAAATGCCTTTACAATATTATATCAGTAACTTAATATTATTATATTTTGTAAAATCTCATGCATTCTTTAACCCTTTGACTGCGGCGCGCTCTCGGACGAATCCATCAATATGGACGGCGCGTTTTTCGCTTGTCGGTCGCTGCGACTAGTTGTCCACTGACTAGTGGACACTGACAGTGACCAAAACAGTACTCGGAAATATGATGCCATTCTTAGGGTTTAAAAAATAATAATGGCAAAAAAATTAAAAATATCAATTTTTTTTATTTATATTAAGTAACTTTTTAAGCTATTTTAATTTACTTAACTTTTGTACATTCCTTCAATAATAATCGGTAACTAAATATTGCCGATATTTAGTTGCTATGTTACATAAGACAACAGATTCCACGTTGAATCAACTGTAAAACAGTAATAAAAGTGTTATAGCTAAAAAATACAGGGGGCGTACATATACGCCTTTCGTATATATTGATGGATTTGTGAGGGCGTATATATACGCCTTTCGTATATATTGATGGACTTGCGAGGGCGTATATATACGCCTTTAGCAGTCAAAGGGTTAAATTAAAACCTTGGCACCCAAGACGCTCTAAATATGTCTGGCAGTCAATGGGTTAATTTTCATCAAACATCTCATACCTTTTTCGGTGACAGTTAACCGAGAATTATTTTTCCGTTTTATTTCCAAATACATCCATTTTCCGATACGTCGCGAACAAGAAGCAAGCGCGTGTTACACGCCACTATCATTTCTATTGCCTCGAGCTTTCTGCGGATTCGCTCGCGCTTCCCGAAAGGAAAGGAACGACTCGTCCCAGTTATCGTGTCCGTATACACGCTCGAACGGGCTTGGATAAAATAAGTCAAGCATTATTTTCGAGACTCGTAGAAATTGCCGCTTCAACCGCTGATCTCCTCGATCTTCTCCTCGTAATGTACCGTGTCGTTTGTTCTTGCAAGACGTGGGTAAGCTTTCGAGCAAGTGGATTGTTTGAAACAACGTTAATAGTAGATGTGGGTTAATTTTAGTATGAATCAGTGGACGAACGAAGTCGGACGAACTTTGTTACTTTATCTTGAATATCTCCAGTTATTTGAGAACATATAGCGTGTAACTAAATAGTATTTTTTAATTAATGTAGCAGTATGCAGTGTTTAAGTGCTGGAGTGGTATTCGAGTTGAGTTCGATGGTTTTCAAGTGGTCTTACGTGGCAATTTTAATTTTGAAATTCATTTTAGAATGACGCGTTTACGATAACCAGCGTTGTTTTTAAATTACTTTGAGCACTCGTGGAACGATCCTAATTCATGACTTTCGAATTTATTTCATACAGCAGTTTTAGTAGTTCAGATCATCCCTCTGTTTTTGAAATTAATTTTATCTGTAATGACGCGTTTAGGATAACCTTTATGATTTTTAACCCTTTGCGGACGAGCACTCTTTCGAATCTGATTCTTGGCAGGTGGAGGATAATATCTATATGAAACGAGATTGTAAATTAAGTATCTAAAGAATTAGACGGAAAATGAAATAGAAAATAGACAAATAGTCGATGAAACTTCGCATTAGCGTCTTGTATCGGTTTGTCGCTGTAGAGGCGACAATTCGACTTAGGAATCAAATTATAATGTCGTCGGAGCGGCGACATACGTCCGCAAAGGGTTGAATGATCATCAACCAGCGACCAATCGTAATCCTGAAGTGATATTAGGCGGTCGAATCCTTGTGAGGTTATTCAGCTTCGACTTGCTTCTTTTTATGTGTACCTTTCTTAACAATAGAACTACCGAGATCAAAGTGTATTCGTTTGAACTGGAGAAATAAAAATGAAAGGTACGCAAGAAAAAAGACATTCTTCAAGGGAGACAAACCTTTGTCTATGTTTTTAATAGAGAATAATAAAAAATACAAAAATGGATCAATTTGATTCCTTTGGTAGTCCTAGTGTTAACACATTGACGATGGAACATGATATTTGTAAATCTTACTACGGAATAGAATCAGAATAAATTATAATAGATAATGTAAATAAATTATAATATAAATAAATTATAATATAATATAAATTATAATATAATAAAAATACTTTTAAGAATAATTTCGTATTCTAAAGATAGATCGTAATTTAAAATTTAAGTTACGAGGATCATTTTTGAAAGTACTCTTTCGTACGTCGTCGTTGATTATTTTTACCTTTTCACGATGTGAAATATAAAATACGAGAAATTTCGCCACCCATCAGTAATGCGTTAGAAACAAATAATTATAATTCTTCGACTTGGAAACGTTTCCTATTACAAAAATATTCTCCTTGCAAAGATTTGCATTTCTAAATGATCCACTATGATTTACTAAGATTTCATAATTTTCTATTATTAAATTTACTACAAATATAACAGCTTAAATCAATTTGTTGCGCGTTACCACGCTATACCGGTTAATATTAAGACATACATCAACTTATAGAACATGCATATGGAACAGGGTTTGTACGATTTTAAAAATTAGCTGCGATCGATATCTGTCTCCGATACAAGATGATTAACGGATCGAAAGCAGCGGCGACGGCATGAATTATCCTATCTCTGGCTTCTTGCTCGCTTTTTAAACGATGTTTCAGAATTTGCCGCACCGTATATCTTCCCGTAATTACTAGGACAGAGGACACAAGTATGCGAATCGCTCGTTAATTCTCGGGTTGTAAAATTACTGCTATCGGTGCGAGGCAGGTTGTCTGGTCGCGTTCTTGACTTAAAAATTCATAATAAAAAAAAAAAGATCCATATTTAGAAAAGAACTGAGATTTTTAGACAAATTTGCATACGTGATACTAGTTTTGTGCCTTGGTTATCAAACGACGCCTAACAGTATCTTTACTCTGGTGTTTGTTACAGATGGAGACGTGAAATTTGCGGAGATGCAGGGGCGAACTTCATTAACCAGCGTGTAAACGTGAGTAAAGTCTCTGAAATATCGATACAATAAAAAATAATAAATCCACATATTAATATAATTTTAGAAGCTCGTGAACGTATTAATTAACACTAGTTTCACGCTCAAGTTTCGTGCTCAAGTTTAATAACAACAATAATTTAGTTTATAACAACAATAACAAAAAATAACAATTATGCATGAGAAAAATATAAACTCAAAATGAAATTTATATAGAAATGGACTAAATAAATTTCTGCTTATAGAAATCTATTAATTTGAAGTAAACTGAACTGTAATGATATTATAAAAAATTTGTATTTCAATGTACCCATCTAAATGATCCAATCAATGCCCGTAAACCTAGTGTTAATCGTGAAACGCATCGCGAACTCGTAGGTTCGGATTTGGTCAGACACTACAGGCGATATTATGCGAATTTTCTCAAGATTCCAATTTTTGCTTATTTTATTTTTTTTATGCATCGTTACCATTTAGATTTAACGCTAGAACTACCGAACCACTCAAAATGACTGGTTCATAATTTCTTATAGAAATTTTATAAATTTACAATAATGAACTTTCGAGAATTTTTGACAATTTTTAAGAATTTTTCGTAATTTTTCGTAAAAAATATTCACAAAGAATCGTTACCCTTATTATAGCTATTTTTCGAAATACCTTATCACCTATCATTTTGATTTCTCTGATACAAGTAACTCTACTTTAATCGCCAGTGGTTCCAGTGTTAAACAATTCTCGCGAACCAAAAATAATTCATCCTTTGCGCGACTAATTTTTACTAATTTAATACAAGAACATCAATTAGCTTTTAATCGAAATTTTAGTAAGCGAAGTTACTTCTTGTTACTTAGAAACGAAAAACTTCTTTCCGCTAGTCCAATGTATTTATTAAAATTTCGGAAGTGGATCGTCCATGTCCACGCCCCTCGATGCACCTTTTAGATACGTGCCAAGAGTAAGGAGGAATCGATTTCTTTAATCGTACAGATAGGACGAATGTATCGGGCCGCAAACATCCCCGAGGGTTTGGCACGGCTCAACGTATCGAGAAGCTAGACGGGTGTGTCTGACATTATTGGAAGCAATTCTCCCTGAACCGTGGACCGTGGCTGCTGCAACTACCACATTATTGGTAGCGGGCTCAATAGGAGACACTGGCATATCCCGTATCGACAGAATCTTGTAAACGACGTGAAAAGTACGTAAGGATCGATAAATCGGTTTGTAATTTAGGGTGACGTGAACGCGACGAGGACATCGGCGACGTTTTCTCGCGATCTTCCTTCTTCTCGTCCTTTACCGAGCGAGAATCGATGAGATTGCAGTTTCGAGGAGTGCATGCAAGATTTTTAGAGCGCACGATTTTTGGAACTCTGTAAATTGTTTTCGATACTTCGATGTCGCTTCGGATCGTGTCTTGACGATGGGGTTGGTAGAAGAGATTTGTGATTTAACTCGTTGGTTTGTAACAGTGAGCCGCACTCGTTGTGTAGATTATTGTGCGAGGGAAAAGAAAAAGAAGTAAACGAAAATAGATTCTATTTATAATGAAATTTAATTCAGTTCTATCTGTAGCTTTGGTTTATAAAATTGAAAATTATCAAATGTAAATTATGTACAATATTCGATTGCTTTGCAAATGACAATGTTAAATCATAGGAAGAGTGGCCAGAGGGTTAAGAAACGTCGGAGGTATTATTCCGTGATAAATAGATCAGTTTTTAAAGAACCAACGTGTAAAGAAATTGTGTTAGCGCTTGTACTTTTTTCTGATTTAATCACTGGAGAGTTGTTTAGAACCTTTCTTTGTTGAATAGGGTTTTTCAAGTTGTTAAATCCTCGTTGCTTTGTCTTCTTAAGAGGAAGCTTTTATTCAAGTGGTTTTTGCTTCTTCAAGGTATTATTTCGCGTGTTTTTATTCTCGTTGAAAAACATAATAGTTTCTCTTTAATAACATTCATTCGTTAAAAATAATTAAAACGTAAGAAGGGAGATGAAAAAAGCGTGGAAACATTTCTGCTAGTTTCGAACGCTATAACAAACAGAAAAATTCCCATCTGTCCGAATATCCTGCCATCCAACTATTTTCCCTTTTTTTAAAGCATCGTTCCGATATATTTGGTTTTTCGTCGCAAATATTTGAAAAATATGAAGAAAGTAGAAATGTTAAAAATGCTAAAATGCGTAAAAATATATTACCAAAAAATGTTTAAGAAGTGAAGATCGACATAGAATCAATAAAATAACATGTAATATTTCTAAAATGTAGTCGAAAGAAAAGCTACACGAAAATTCTCAAAATTCAATATTACTTGACAATTCAGTTACGCATTCTTTTTTGAACCAAGTTACAAAATTTCCAAGCAACTCAAACAAATTTTTCAAAACTTCCTTTTCCAAACATTTCACGCCCAATGAAAACATGAAAATTTCCAAAATTCAATATTACCTAACAATTCAATTACGCATTCTTCGTTGAACTAAGTTACAAAATTTCCAAGTAACTCAAACAAATTTTTCAAAACTTCTTTTTCCAACCTTTCCACCCCTAATGAAAACATGAAAATTCTCAAAATCGAATAGCGACCTAACAATTCTAAATATTTCAAATTTACTACTTTCTGCAAACTTTCTGTTCTTAATAAAAGTATAAAAGTTCTCAAAATCGAATATCCACCTAACAATTCCAAATATTCCAAATTTACTACTTTCCTCAAACCTTCTATCCCTAATAAAAACATAGAAATCCTCAAAATCGAATATGGACCTAACAATTCCAAATATTCCAAATTTATTACTTTCTTCAAACCTTCTATCCCTAATAAAAACATAGAAATTCTCAAAATCGAATATCCACCTAACAATTCCAAATATTCCAAATTTCTTATTTTCTTCAAACCTTCTATCCCTAATAAAAATACACAAATTCTCAAAATCGAATATCCTCCTAACAATTCCAAATATTCCAAATTTACTACTTTCCTCAAACCTTCTGTCCGTAATAAAAACATAGAAATCCTCAAAATCGAATATCCACCTAACAATTCCAAATATTCCAAATATTCCAAATTTACTATTTTTTCCAATCCTTCTATCCCTAATAAAAACATAATAATTCTCAAAATCGGATATCGACCCAACAATTCCAAACATTCCAAATTTAGTACATTTTTCAAAACATTTCACCCCTATTGAAAACCACCCATCCTCCCATGCTGTTACCAAAATCCACGATGCCCCGAGCGACCACTCTATCTTCGGTATGGTCGCGTGTGAAAGCGTTTAGCCGTAGCATGAAATCGATTCGCGACATCGGTCCACGTGCGCGGCCATATCCTCAATCACGCCGCTTCAGAAACCAGCAATTACCGGGCGCGAGCGCGGCCGCTTTATGACTCTGAATAATTCATGTTGGCCGCTCTCGAACGTCGCGGTGTGGCCCGATACAAATATTTAGTTTAGAAGCCGCTGTTTCGGTCTGCAAAGTGCATCGAGATTGACTCGTTAGCGGAAACCGTACGACAGGAAGCCATCCGTCTTCAGGAACGGTGCCGAGACGCACTTCTCGTATCGATCCGAGCGTCGATCGGTTGCTCGATCGACTACGGTGTGTGTGCCTGCGCATTATTTACGTCACGACATAATTTATCGTGTGAAAATTATGCGTCTCAAGGCGTTGATTACAGGTGCTGTGCTATGCAAGGCTTTGGTAAAGTATGATGAAGTATATCATGGGTGAGCTTGTGAAAGGCGTGCGACAATTATGAGATAATTACTGACTCGATACGGAAAAAAAATTTCTACGCGTTGCTTTTATACGCATAGCGACTGACAAGGTATTTAACCCTTTGCACTCGAAGACTTTTTTTAAGTTTCGAAGGACTATTGCGGAAACTTAAAGTGTTCTTCTGGAAAGAAAAGAAGAGAATTATAAATGTTTACGATTTCTTATTTATTTGGTTAATTTACTTTTATTTTAAGATAAAAGAAGCGTTTGAATTGATGAAAATATAGAATCTAATTAAAAACATAATCTTTGAAGAGAATTATGCATGTCGCCATAGTTGCGCCAGTCGGGTGCAAAGGGTTAATATTCCTTGGACTTTCGATTTCTATTTGCACATTTTTCCGTGCAATGGCAAGTTGAAATTTTGATATTTCTTAAAATCTTTTTTCTTGGCGTCTTCAATTTTTATTTATTTATTTTTTTTTTTTTATGGAACGAGTAGGGTTTAACCCTCTATGGCTTTGTGTGACTTAAAAGTTACAAACTAATGTATCTATATTTCAAAAAGATTGTTTTATCCAGTTATCACTGTTCTGTTAAATTTGATTACTGTATTACCGTAGCGACGCCACGATCCATCTGTAACAATTATTAGTCCATAAATTTTCAGATCAAGGTGAAAAACTATAAGCAAGATAAGCAGACAAAATTCTGGTTATAGAAGGTTAACTTAGATCCGAGAAAATGTTTTCAATAGAAGTTTTATTTTATTTTATTTTCTTGACTTGCTTGGTATAGTAATTGGTACAATTTTGTTTTGTGTTTGATCCTGTTGAGTTAAGTTTAGAATATTTGCTCGAATGAATTATTAGTTTGAAAAGAATAGTTTCAAGATGTTAGTCTCATTCGAGAAAGTAAAGGCAGGAAATAGTTGTGGCATCTTGTAAGTTGTAGCACAGGGTCTGCACCAACATTTCAGTTCGTCAATAGTGGAGGTTGGTGTACTCGTGTGTTACTTCTCAAAAGTTTCTGTTGCAACAATTTTGAAGATGCGTTACTCATAGCGAAACTCGTCCCGTTTCAAACAACTTTTCCTGTGTATTTCACAATTTAAGTGTTTTCTGAGGTTACTCGATCGACAAGCGTCGAAATTTTGTGGAATAACAACCATGTATCATTCTACATCGCACCATTCGTTTCATTCAAACATTTTCTCGCGTGATATCATTTATACCTATATAAAATATATTTTTTCCTGATAACCTATTAAATCTTCCAATTAAAAAATTAGAATTTATTTTATATTGGTTTAACATTTATTTAAGTCCCAACAAAAATCTGAAGATAATGAAAAAAATATCAATCGACTATTTCAAGTATTTACGTCAACACTATTGTGTTATAGAATGCTAAAAAAACTATTAAAAAAAGAAGAAAATAGAACAAAAAACACTACTACTGTTAAAATACCTCTCGTAGTGAAGTTTCAACCAAAGATCTTTCTACAAACTTAAATAATTACATTGACACTAGAACTACCGAATCGGTCAAAATGACTGGTTCGTAATTTCTTATAAAAATTTTATAAATTCACAATGATATATTCTGTGGGATTTTTCATGACTTTCTGTAAAAAATATATACAAAGAATTGTTACTCTTATTATAGGTACTTTTTCAAATACCTATCATTTTGAGTAAAAATGACTGGTTCGCAATTTCTCATAAAAATTTTATAAATTTACAATGATATATTCTGGGGGATTTTCTATGACTTTTTGTAAAAAATATGTACAAAGAATTGTTACCTTTATTACACGCACTTTTTCAAATACCTATCATTTTGATGTCTTTGATACAGATACGTCTACTTTAATCGCCGTTAGTTCTAGTGTTAAAATACAGGTCGATACGAATAAAAGTTAACACAAATAAAAAAAAACTCTTTCTAAAATGAAGAAAAACGTATCGAAGATTCACAAACAAATTATTTTATTCCACCATTTGTGAGAAATAAAAAAATAAAAGCCGTCTCTCCTCGAGCTTAAAAAAAAAATACAATAGTCTCCTTTCGAAACCTTGAAGAATTAAAGATATAATAATAAACACCTCGATTCCATTACCAACAAGTAGAACGAACTTATCACACCAATCGAAAGAAACTCTATGTACCAACTACATACGTAATCACAGAAACCAATCGCAGAATAACTTGGTCCAAATATAAACTCTCACAGCCACAACTTATCGTAACAGTTAATCAAGAAACAACAGTTCCGAGCAAACAAAGCAATCAGCCTTTCACGCGCTAGTTACTGGTCGCCAGATTACTCGATCGTCAGCTAAGTACATCGGAATTGAACGCGTTTCAATGAATGCATCGTGTCGTCGCAGTCTGTGTCCTCCAAGCGTTAACTTAAACTTCATCGAAACAGCAACGTTCGCTAAGTTTCCAAGATGTCAATTGACAATTTTGGCCTGTCTGTTTCATGGATTGGCAGCAAATAGCTCGGTGTATTTACTTACCACCCATGTAAACATCCTCGTGACCCGATTATCTTGTCTTCCACAAATTGAATATCCACTTTATTATAAAGTTCATTCGAGAAAAAAAAAAAAATTAAATTAAGCGGTAAGAATCTTAAAGTATCAAGATTAGATAAATGGAATAATATTAGGTTGGGGAAAAAGAAATCGATTATTTTTACGTGAAATGATTTAAAACTGTTTTATGGTCGATCTTTAGCTCCTGGGCGATGCTACGACTACTAACCTGACGGTCAACTTCGATTATCTCTGTGATTTTATCAACATTTTTGACAAAGGGCCTGCCTGTGCGAGGTGCATCTTTAACATAAAAAATACC
The DNA here is from genome assembly GCA_019453375.1 of Ctenoplectra terminalis. Lineage (NCBI taxonomy): Eukaryota > Metazoa > Arthropoda > Insecta > Hymenoptera > Apidae > Ctenoplectra > Ctenoplectra terminalis. Next base: position 59,185 of record SMSQ01021632.1, on the reverse strand, counting down.
CGAACGGAATCGACGAAACCAAAATTGCACGTAATTAGCTGTTACAGTATCGGGTCCACAAACACCGTTCACAATTTCAGCCGTCTGGCTTGCATTTTCGCCTTCATCAAAGAAAAATTGTAAAATGTACCGAATTTTCTCTTCGTTGACTTCCATTTTTAACACCTTGTAACTCACAACTGAATGGACCGAACAAAAAACAGCAAAAGAATTTGTTCAGTGCGAAATGTCACATTGACAACGAGCATAAATCTGAAATTGTTCGATCGATGCTTTACGAAATATCGATCGCTACAGTCATCTATCGAAAAAATAATGGATTTCTTTTTCCCCAATCTAATAATATCCATAGAAAGCATAAACAGCGGTTGGAACGTAACGAGCAAGTAAATCAATCAATGTACGTGTAACACATATTGGACGCGTTTAATATCGATAAAATATATTGCATAATAACATTCAAATCACGTTCCAAATTTAAATAATAACCCCGGTATTCTGCATAATGGTACGAAGTGTATCGCCTTTCACGGACTGCAATATCAGCTGCACGCGATACCTAAATTTCAAGTTATTGCTGGTACCTGAAGGCGTTTGTCTCGAGATCGGTTAAATTTTCCTCGCGACCATTTTCCGCCCCGGTTTCTTGATATTCGCGATCCGATGAAATATACGAGAGGCTCGTGTGCTTGACACTGCCACTGTGCTTTGCACGGGAAATCTGTGAAAGATTCTTTAGGGACCAGAATGAAACCGTATGCCTGTTTCTGTAACTAATTAAAAGAGTCTCTCGAAGATTCAGTGGAAAGAAAAGACTTCGTTTTTTTATTAAATTGAATGCGTTTGAACTTTTGAGTTACAATTTTATTATTTTATGTTAGTTACGAAGGCGTATAGTAAATGTAGCTTCGACTGTACAATTTTTATTATAAATTAAAAAGTCGTCGACGTTTTCTTTAATATTAGGTTTGTAGTTTCTCACGGGAATTTTATAAATTTACAACAGTGTATTTTGGGGAATTCTTTATGGCATTTTGTAATAAATACGCATAAAGGATTGCTATCCGTAAGTCATGTATTTTCGAAGATAACTATCACTTTGATTTCTTTGGTACCAATGAATCTACTTTAATCGTAATTTTACTGTTAACCCTGTTGTATTCTTCGCTTACACAAGACATTAGTATCTCTTAAAAAATTTTATCTTAAAACATTTTCTAGGATTTTCGGCGAAACACTTAGCTAAATACCGCAAATAATTTTCAAAAGTCTATAAGGTCTGTTATTTAAATTTGTGTGAATATAAGAAACATCGCTTCCTGATATAATGCGTATATATTATATTATATCGCGTCCTGATATAAAGCAAATCATTGGTCATTTAAAATAAAAGAAAAATTAAATATTACAATTTACCAGTAAAAAAATTAATAAAAACATGAATGCACGTCAGTCGTCGCAAATGTGTTAATTTATAAATATTCCAAACCTACAAAATACATGATAGATATTAAAAAAGTAAACGCAAAAAATTAAGCAAAAACTAATCCTATAAATCCTATAAAGCAATGTTTGAAAGCATAATATTTATGTAAAAATACACAACAGAATTAATATGTGTACTCAAAGTTTAATGCACGATGGACGGATATAGGTTGGAATGGATCGCAATATGTATCGGATCTGCAGATCTTGCTAAATTCGTACCCGACGCGTTGCAGCGTAACCTCGTCGTGTTTTGATGATAATAAATTTGAAAGTTTAATGGCCGACCGCAAATTCAGGGTCGACGTATCGTCGAGACGCTCGCACGAATAAATTCCTCTTAACAGCGTGGCAAGATATTCCAGGCGCGAAAGACGCGAACCCAAAGATAAACGATAACAATAGCTGCGATGCAAAAGGTGATACAGCGGTGGCAACCAACTGCTTATGGTTGCCCCTATTATTCCTCGTCGTTTGGTTTAAAGGATGGACTATTCTTGCCGCTTAGCAACAGGATGACTTATTTGTTGCTCGGGGTGCTTGTAAGAAAGGGATGTTGGTTGGAAGAACACGCGTGGATCTTCGGAGACGATAGCGGTAGAAATAAATACTCTCTATCGAATCGGTGGATACCGGTATTTAAATTCCTGTTTCAACTTTTATAAACACCATTTTCATTCTATCTTTCAGTAACTAGAATACGGAACGCGTGATTCGAGCAACGAAATCTCTGTTCAAATTTTTAAGTCTGCGAGAAGGAGTTGTGTACGTATTCATTAACCAAGGATAAATTAACTTATAAAACTGTAAATTGCGCTCAAATATTTGAAGCTTTGTATCAATTAAAGATTAACTTATTTCAAGCTTCTTTGATTAAGAGAAAAAAATTAGCAAATCTTACGCAGAATAAAGACCTGAAAGATATGGTTGATTCTGTTACAAATATTTATCCAAGCAAGCATCAACATAAACTTGGGTTCGCTGAAAGCTGATGAGAACCAAACCGTTAGAAGCTGGCAACCATTTATTGACACTTTTCCTTTAACACCGCGCGCCATTCCGCGAAGAAAATTCCCCGCAACAGTTTCCTTTGACCAACCCGGGTGTTCGATTGAATAAAACCAATTTGAATCTCCTCCTCTTATACAAGGCTCTGCGAGTCGGAAAAAATGATTCGGTCGATGAACGTGGCGAAAATTGGGCGTGCAAGCCGTCTGTATTCCACACAGGCCCTTCGGGGTGAGCCTAAGGCTGAGGAAGGAGCGAAAGCCCTCTCGTTAAGTTGTCACCTTGGTGTACTGCGAGGGTGCTAAAGTGAACGCTAAGCTTGAGACGCCATTTGTTGGCAGGGCACGTCGCGAGACTGTCTCCGCTCCCGCGACACCAAATTGCGAATAGAAGAACAGAGAGGAGTTGCTTAAATCTACGTATCCTGGACGGGAGAAAGAAGATTCATCCAATTTTCACTCGTTCTAGAATAATGTACTGCGTAACGTCTCGCCTGGCATAACTCGAAAGTATTATGGGAATTTTATTTAGGAATATTATGTGTTAGATACGAAAATAATGAGAATTATTATAATAAGGAAGAATCGCAGTATGCGACGAAGGGTAAGTCCCGTAAATAACCGCAGCACGAGGTACGTTTCTTCGACGACTGTTTTACAACAGGGCCTAACTGTAAAAGACGGACCCTCGGTTCTCGGCAACAGCACCCGAGATTTGGAAAAACTACCGGAGTCCACTCACCGTTCGGAGATCGTGTCGGGCAATCGAGACTACCCAACGTTTTCATTCATTGATAAATATACAGGGTGTTCGGTAACCGGTGGTACAGGCGAAAAGGGGGTGATTCTACGTGAAAAAATAAATCGAAAATATGGAATAAAGATGTTTCGTTTGAGGCTTTGTTTTGGAGAATATCGATTTTGAATTTTTGCCTGGTACACGTGCATTTGATCGTGTCTCGTTATAACGGATCTCACCGTAGATCATTGTCTCGGGCAATGGAGAATGGTTTTCTCGGAGAATGGCCAACATTTTCAGCAATTTCTGTAATAATAAACTTTGTGATTACTTCGTAATTTTCGTGTCCCATCGAGACAATCGATAAATAAAATACATATAACAAATAAATGTAACAAAATATAACGAAATATAACGAAACCTTTAATATTGTACTCTCTAATTCTATCTCTCACGCATTCTGTTTGTATTCTCTCCGAAGCTCACTCTCTGACTGTCTCTTCTCAATTGTCCATTCTGAAATCTCGCACATACATTTTCTCTCAACGTATATTCTAACATTCTCTCTCTTTTCATTTCTTAATCTGTCTCACTCGGTCAAGGCATTCCCCGAAAATCTTCGGTCACACGATGCTCTTGTTCGCTCGATCCGAACACTCTTCTTTCGCGCTTCTATTGCTCGATTCCAAATACTCTTCATTTTCACACCTATCGTTTTAGACTAAACATTCATTGCTAGCACACGATTCCATTCCTACGTATATTTCTCCCGAAGGATTACGAATCGTCCTTGCAAGGGTGGTTCTTGTCAAACTAACCGAATCAGGATTCCTTGCGAGGACCGAATGAATTTTTTTTTTTCTTTTTATTTCGTACAGAAAGTGAAGGGTGGTTAATCGTCCATTGGATTGAAGTACGTAGTATAAAAGGGAGCTGTTTCGTTTGTATTCAGTAGCGAATTCGAAGGGTGAATTGGTATCTTAAGGATTGAAATTTGGCATTTGTTATTTGGCTCTTTGCGGCAAAGGATTTCAGATAATAAAATAGACCCGTGTTGCATATAAATTTGATTGCATTTTAAATGAAACAAAATTGGTACAGTTTTGCTAATAAAGGAATCACATAATGTAAAAACAAAAAAATAATAATTTAATTGAATTTGTTGTTATAGCTGGTACTCAAATACTCTCACTATGCCACATGGGTTCATGAATGGTACTTATGAAAGCACATCCTTTTCCCTGAGTCGAAGTGGGACTAAAAATGTCCCACCATGCATTAGGGTGCACCAAAAAAAAGGTGGGGGACTTTTAATCCCAGCGTGCCCCAAAGAATTAAAAAAACGATTTATAATTTCATTCAATATAATTAAATTTTATACTAATTAATGGGAAGGTTGAAGAATTTTAAAATTGAGAAAAATGTGTTTCTGAAACGTTTCGGTAAACATTGTAGTTGACAAAAAGCCATGTTTGCTTTGAATTTGATTCTCCATTTGCCAATTGTTTGAAAAGAATCGTACAAGTTTCACGTATTTCCAACAGATCCGATTCTAAGCTTGCATTTTTTTTTTTTATATTGATCGTTAGAAAATTGGTACACTTATCGCCGAATATTTTGGTAAATTATTCACCGTCAGCACGAACCTACATCTGACTTTAGAACATTATGCACGCTCGCCAGCACGCCTAATTTGACGACGTAACGCGTAATCACGCTTACGTCCTGATTAACGCATAATAGGAAGTGTAACCAGTCAGCGTTTCTCTGCGAAAATTTACATCATCTCTAGAAATTACCCTCGTTACGTATTTCACGTTTCGTTTCATAATTCCGCCGGCGGTATCCGTTTCAGTGGCAGCGGTAACGTATCAGTGTGTAACGTCGTTTACCGATCTAATTGCAGCCTCGGAAAGAAGGAAAAAGATGAATGTTCGTAGCTTAACAGCTCGTCCAGCGGAAGATAATAAAACACAAAACCGCTCGAGCCTCCGTGAAAACGGTGGATCGCGGGAAACGCGTATTTAACCAGTGTATCCGTGTACGTACGATTCTCGTGGATCTGCTGCACGTATAAAAGGTCTGGTGAATCTGTGTATACGTACGAGAGGGAACAGGTAAAACGTGTGCGGGATATATGCACGTACTGTGTATTCAGTCCGCAACGTCTAGAAGTATAACTCTCCATTTATATTTTGAAACGAGAGCACGCTGTGAACTGATGTATCTCGACCTGTATTTGTGCCCGTAAGAAAAAAATGAAAAAAAATAAAATGGCAAAAAAACATGAATTAACCGTAGACGAATAAGTACAGCAAAAACATCGGGAGATATGTGCTACGGCTTTACCGTATACTGTAATATAGTGTTTTAAAATTTTGTTTGTTACGGAAGCGGTAGTATTAGAAGTTTCGCGAAACTAGGTTGATAATTGTTACATGTACAGTGGCCTGGCCATCGAATTAGGACCACGTATGAAAATTTCAGTTTTATGGCTATAACGTTGTGTTGTATATTATGGAAATATATGGAAAGCTGTCTTTGGTCGTTCGAATTATTACTAAATGCGTTGATCACGATGTATACGTAGCAATTGATTTGTTATTATCGCGATGATAATATAATCAAACCATGTGGGTGATGAGCGATTCGAAAACCAAAAAAACATCCCTTTGCTCTCATGGCCAGGCAATTGCTAATATTTGTAATAAAGAATTTCTGAAGATTTGCTAACGTTTTCAATAAAAATATAAGTAAATAATTTTCGTTTCGCGATAATTTGTTAGATAGATTTCAAAGAATATGTACAGTCCCTGGCCATCAGGGCCAACAGAAATAATTCATCGACCAGAATGATTCCAAACATGCAATGAGCTCACAGTTACGTCCAGCGCTCTGTATTAATTTTCCAGATTTATATTCATCATCCGCCAAAAACTATCCATTCTCAGAGAAATCAAAGATTTAAGTCGACAGAACCTCTTCTTAATTCCAATATTTCGTGTATCCCTCTACAGAACCAGCTCCAGTTCCCAGCTCTCGTGATCCCTTTTATTTCAAGAATTCCATCAAAACGGAAACACTCGTGGGTCACTTCGCAGCCAGCCGGTGTAAGCGGCTCGAATAGCAGCTCCATTATTTATCCTATTACGAGATAACTGCCAGGCAGATACTTTTGCCACTGTCCCACCCCCTCGCAAGGGGCGGCCACGGAGCACGTTCAGAAACAGGGATCGTCGCAGGTTTATAGGGGTTCAGAGCGTCTGGCCTCGCGGTCCTTAGGCTTTTCAAGTGGATATTTCGCGACTCTGGTCTTACGTGCCGTTCGTAAAAGGCCGGTTTTACTACGTTCCTCGGAATTCTTCTCGCGAGCTTTGCGACGGGAACAGTAATTGACGAACCGTCCACGAGCTGAAGTTAATCCGTAAACTGGTGTTTGGTTGGTGGTCTTAACAGGACAACGAATCTCGAGCTCGTCAAATGGTAAAGGAAAAGGATGACCGTTTCTGTTTTAGGAACAGAGGATTGTTTTAATTGCTCCGAATGATGGGTCGTTTGGTCCTCTTAATTCCGAGTTTCAAATATTTCATGAACTACTAGGTGAGGTACGTTCGTACCACAAATAAAAGAATTTATATTGTTTGTTAGGAACGGTTTCATTGGTATCAATTTTATAGAATTGTTTTATTATTCTTGAAGTATTGTAGAATGAAAGTATAATGTGACAAGGGTTAATTTGAATTTTTTGAGAAGTTGAGTGGAGCTGTTGCTAACGATGACTTGCACGAGGTAAAATATAGATGTTGAGGAGGTTACGTGGAGGAGTGTTTAAATAATTATGTTTAGGACATTTGGGGATTATGTTCGGTGGGAGAAAAATATATATTTAGATAATCTTAGTCACGGTTAGAACTAAGGAAAAAACAAGTCAGCGCGTACATTCGTACCTGGGGTGTTCGCAGGCATCCCTAAACTGATGATCATACCCTAAAGTGAAGGCCACTAAGAAAAACTCCGTTATTTTAGTTTTTCTTTTAGGAATGTAGAGTTTATACAAACACATGTAAAACATGGGTGCCTTCCTTTAACAATAGAGGACGTGTTTGATATATATTTTGAGGTGTTAACCCTTTGCACTCGAGAGGCGACTCTCGCTCACCACTTGGATTAATGCAGCGACTCGAATCGCGTATATTATAATTATTTTATTTCAACTTTTCGTGTATCTTTACACTGTGCTAGACTTAGTATTGAATCTTAAGCTTGATAACTTTGGTTCGTGCAATATTTTAGAAAGCACTCGTCAAAATCCATTCTCTGTTCCTCGGGACAAGTATCGCAAAAATGTGTCTTTCGAGTGCAAATGGTTAATAGGGTTAATAATATTAAATTGTTTTTGAAAAGCAAACGATGGAATATACAGTATTTTAATTATTCAAAGAAATATACGCAAGTATCAAACTATCTGTTTAACGGAAAGAACTGTTAAAAAATTAATAAGAATAATTATTCAAAGAAACTAAAGAATGAACCAGACACGCTTAATTTTATGATTCTCTCAAGAAAGTCATATTCATAACGACCCTAATTTCAAACAGCCTCTTTAACACGTTGACTGCCGTGGGTGCCAACGGTGGCCGGCACTCGACTTGGCTACATCGCTTTGCGGGCCATCGATGACCGGCGACGCGACCAATAGTAAAATACGTAATTAGAGTAAACATCGATACTGATAAATTTTAAGATAATACCGCTGTTACCGTAATGGTTTGAAGAAATTAATGCCATACAGAACACGCAAAAATAATTTTATCGATACAAGGAAAATATAGATATTATTTTGTTCAACATAATATACATCGCATAATAAGATGTTGACGCCATGGGCAAACCACGTAAAATGCGCGCGGCAGTCAACGTGTTAAAATATATTTCATAAAAATTGCAATCTCAAATATTGCCGTACGAAACTGATCTCGATACTACCTGAAGTTTTCCGCGAGCTTATTTATAATATTTTATTCCGTGGCCTTTACACCAATTTATTTATAATATTTTATTTCGTGACCTTTACACCAACTTATTCATAATATTTTATTCCGTGATCTTTATACCAATTAATTTATAATTCCTCAGTATCTCACCAAAGATCGCTAACAATACTTCTCTGATATACCTGATACCTTAAACGCTACTAGAGCAAATTATTTCATTAATTGGGCCAAATTCCAATCAACGAGGAGTCCTCGCATAAGACTCTGTCGCTCTTAAAGCGTTTCGAAACCTTTGATACCGAATGCCTCGAAAGGTGTTTTCTTGCTCGCGCGAAACTTGTCTACGCTATTACTTTCGTATAAAATGGAATCCAACGAGAGGGCTGTAATAACAGACCCGCTTTTAGCAATTTCCATGCAGTCAACTAACCTCGTACAAGTTACGAACATCACGTACCGGCGTGCACACGCACGAAGCCGCTCCCAAAATGAGCTACCTCGCCGCTTCGACGTCGTAAAAACTTTGACGCTGACGAAGAAGCGACAGCGCGGAACGCAAGATTATTTTCTGTCGCGCGACGCAGGCTTCCGCTCCTCCGAGGACTAGGCTGTGTCGAAAATAAAAAAAAAATGACACCCACTCTGTCGATAGCTTTCCGGCGAATGGAAGAATTTGCGAGAAAAATTCCGGATTCTCTTCGAAATTCAGATGTCAGAGAATATAATGGTTTTATAAATTATGAGGTTATAAATTGGTGCGAAGGTAAAGCATTATCCAATTTTCGCGGAGCTTGAAATATTTCAAGGTATTTGAATGAAAAGACTTAGAAGTTCGATAATGCTTGGACGAAAAATTAATTACGGACGCAAAATTCTTTACCTTGTTTTGGTAACAAATCGTTAAAGGGATACGATTCTTGTTAGAGGCACGATGTTTCAATAGACAAAACTGTCGCTTCATTTTAGCAATAAAGCGTCAAAGGAATTTAATTCTTATTAGAGTAAATTGGGAAGTGATAGTCTACTTTTAAAAGAATCGATGCATCGTAAATTGAACTGGCATTTGAACTGAAAAAATATATTTGCTAAAATAAATTTACGTGGATTTATTATGTTAATGTTTATATTCATAATATCCAGTATAGTATCGAATATTTACTTCGTTATTACACTTGCATTATTATAATTAATTCTCGATCGTTTGATACTTTAAAATAATACAATTTTTGCCAAGATTTAATTCGTTTGTTGGTAAATGACATTTTGCTGTAAAAGAAATATCGCGAATGCGCATATTGTCTGGAGTAACCATGAAACGAGGTAACATCGCGATGGACGTTGTTGAAATAAATTTATGTGCAGTTACTATATTAATGATAATATTCGTAATATCCAGTATACTGTTAAAAACGGGTGAAAGACGGAATATTTCATAGCCTCGCCCGGAATTGCTCTACGGACACGGTGTTGTAACAAAGAAAGTTGCTGCGTTATTTGTAAAAAAAAATATGCCGCTGAAAAAGAATCGAATGGTAATGTAGTCGGTTATTAAATTTTAATAGGACACTTTTTACAAGAGTAAAATCTGGTAATTAAATTCTTTCAATCGGGAACTCCGTGAAACAGTCTTTGTCCACCGACTGCTATTTCTCGATCCGTAACACGTACTTTTGTGGAACGTCTTTGTGCAGTTGCAGCAACTGCAACCACAGTCGGACACTCATCGAGCGTTTGAAGTTCAAACTCGATCAATTACGAAACTTTGTGACTATCGATAGTTACTTCGACAGTACGTTTGTAAGTTGGACCGGTGCTAATTAACGTTAATGAAGACACAGTTGGGAACGGGAACAAAGAAGCTTTAACTGAATCAGCTTAGCGATCGAATAAGTTCCACGGTGTAAACATGTTTGACTCTCCTCCTGGGAATAATTCATTCTAGACTTATAATTAATGTTTATGCCAATTTAAAAGGAACCACGTTATATTAAACAGTTTATATTCTTCTGCTATATTTTGCAGCTTGAAATCGTATTATTATATTTATCGTAACATTTTTATTTCTAAAATCTTCGACGAAATTGCTTAAAAAACATTTCCTGTATCTTCTACATATTTTCCACCATAAGTATATATTACATTCTTTCATATTAATAAATAAAAAAATATATTCTATCGGCAGAGTTCCTAATATGGAACGATATAATATCTAATTAAGAAAGAAATGCATTCTATTTTCAAACACTACAACTACTACAGTTTTATCATTTTTCTTCTCATTAATACAATTTACTAATATCAATTATTACCAAAATTAATACAGAACATTGCTAAATATTAATTAACATATAATTATCAGGCTTCAAATATGAATCCTCACGAGCACACAAATACTCCAATGTATCGTACGTTTTCACCCAAATATTTCAATTTTCCGTATCTCAATCGAATAAAAATAAAACTACGAGTTACATGGAGAAAAAAAAAGAAGAAAAAAACAGAGGCAGTAGATAGGCTGCTACGGTGATATTCAAATTCGAGCAAAACGCAAGGGTGGTTACGGGGGTTGCAACAAACAAACGATCAGGCGCGATCGTGGGCATCGCTAAGGGAGGATCAGCTCTGGCGTAGGAAGTACGTGAGGCGGCGTTATCTATGCGGCCTTAAATCTCTCAGGTTGACGCGAACGGATAAAAATAGAGCAGGTCGAATCGTTGCCGTAGTCCCACCGGGTTTGGCCCAGCTGCCGTGGTCTGAATTCAAAAAGGCAGCAAGGAGGGAAAAATCTATGCGTTTCCGCTGTCGGTACGCGTATCCGTTCATTCCCGTTTCGTTGAAACTTGCCCGAATCTCGACGACGTGACACCTCGGGAAAACAAATAAATAGCCCCGGGAACAACGAGGCCAGAGGATCGTTTGACGTACAGCTTTTCTGATCGCTTGAAATTTGAAGTTGACGAGTGTACGAACTGGGGGGATAAACGACACTCCGCTGAGTCGTTACGCGGCTTATTTTTGAAAGTGATTTACCGTGGATGGTCTCTGTGTGTTTTTTTTCTCCTTTTTTTTGTACAAGATTTGATCGCATCGTTTGTTTTTTTTCATTATCTATTCTGGAAGGTTGCTTATATTTACACACAAGTATTCGTTTTACGCGGCTTATTTTTGAAAGTGATTTAGCGTGGATGGTCTGTGTGTGTTTTTTTTCTGCTTTTTACAAGGTTTCATAGTATCGTTTTTTTTTATTATCTGTGCTGGAAGGTTACTTATATTTGCACGGAAGTATTCACGTTTTTAACCCTCTGTGGCGCCGTGTGACTTAAAAGTTACAAATTAATGTATCTGTATTTAACTCTCTATAGCCAGAATTTTGTCTCCTTATCAGAAAAAAAATTAGGATTAATTACAGTTTTTCACATTGATTTGAAAATTTTTTAGCTAACAATTGTTATAGATGAATCGCGATATCACTACAGTAATGTAGTAATCAAATTTAATTTTACAGTGATGACTAAATAAAATAAATTTTTTAAAATATAGATATATTAATTTGTAACTTTTAGGTCACACAGCACCATAGAGGGTTAAAAAAATTTATTTTATTTAGTCATCGCTGTACTATTAAATTTGATTACTGTATTACAGCAGTGATACCACGATTCGTCTATAGCAATTATTACTTTAAGAATTTTCGAATCAAAGCGAAAAACTATAATCAATCGTAATTTTTCTTCTGATAAGTAGACAAAATTCGGGCTATAGAGAATTAAAGAAAGCAATAGATCATGACTGTTTTATATTTTTACGCTTAGATTTTGATGACTGCACAAGTGTTGACAAGAGCATAGTGAAAATATATTCGAATAGGACCTAACAAAGTATATATCCAGAGTTTCACGAGTGAATTTTATTTTGTGTGAAAATATTGCATTAATTTAGAAGAATTGTAGGTTTTTTAATTAATAGTATTTATTTGTATAGAATCTCTTCTGTTCACGCATGGTTCACGCGAGTGATTAATAATTCCATGGGAATTTTTATAATGATCGTTTGTATACTTCTGGTTGCACAGTTTTAGGAGGAAGAGTGTAGGTACAAATTTCTTATGCGAGCGAAGGCCGGAAGATTTGTACGTAAAAATGTCGAATTCGAAAATTAATAATGTAGCTATTTTTCTTCCTTTTTTTTTTCACTAGCGTATGTTTCTGACGAGCAATTCTTAATTGACGTGAAACGCGTTTTTCACGATTGAACGCCATTTTGACTACGCGCAGCGCGTTACTTTCGAAAGATAAAAATCATGAAAGATACATGGGACGCATATCTTCCGCCACTCGTGTCCATTTGATGCCAACGAAACGATTGTAGCGTGAAGCGTGACAAAGTGACACTCCAAAAAGATAAATAAAAAATTCGAACAGGACAAAATGCCAGGTTTAACAAAAAAAATCTGATAGTAAACTTCGTACCTTACTAACGTTACCTTTTTTTTTATACAATTCTTTTCTTAAAAGACCAATTAAACTTTCTCTAAGTCAAAAATAGGAATTCATAGAGTATTATTCCTAATTACAATAATTTATTATTACCATCGACGCTACTGCTATCTTTTTCAATAATATCGTTGCTATCGCTATTACAATTTTTAATATTCCTGCTATCGCTGTTATTATTTTTCCTATTTTTATAATCACAGATTAAATAATACTACCCTTTATACGCTTTCGTATGTAAGAAATAATTTAAAAAGTATCACAAACTTAAACAATTCTTCAGAAAATTATTCTTTTATTCAAAAAGCGAACTTAAATCAGAGAACACAGGGTGGTTCTGTGACACAGATACTTGCTCCTATTTTCGCAATGTTAGAGTCGGTGATCCACCAGGAATATATTGCAAAAAGCAAGGTAAAAAATTGCACCGAATTGCACTCTTTTTAATCAATTCATTCTTTTAAAGCAGTGGTCTTCAAACTTTGTCAATCCAACCAGTCAGCTGCGGTGACCATTCTTCAGAGCGCGCATCTATGCGTGCTGCAAGAATCCAGCCAGTGGATACGGGGATGCACGAATCATTATCATGATTCATTATTTATACCTTTTATTTGTTTGTTTTATTCCGTTTCGACCTCCAAAGATTCTGAACACATTGAAATTTACGAATATATTTTATATTCTAATTTATTTTATATTTTATATTAATTCTCGCTAAAGTTACAATTTAAATAGCAAATGGTGATTAAATTGTACGCATGACGGATATAGTCGTTAAACACAGCTGACTGGTTAACACTAAAACCACCGACGAATAAAGCATACTTATTTCTACCGAAAAAATCATAATGAAATGTATATAAAAAAATACGCAATGGGAGGGAAACAAAGCTTTGTCTACATTTTTAATAGAAAATCAAGAGATGCCTCTGAGATGCAAAATCACGAGATGTAAAATTGCCTCTGAGATGTCACAGTAAATTTATAAAATTGCTGTAAAAAATTACGAATGGATCATTTGGACCACTTTGGTAGTTCCAATGTTAAGGAACCCGTACGAGTATAAAATTATTTCGCGGAACCCGAGATCATGAACGATAGAATATTCACGATCTAGGTAATGTAAAGAAAAACGTTTCAATATTCTTTCATTATATTATAATCAAAGTTAAAGTGTCGATTCAGAATGCTTAATTTTTTATTTTTATTATTTTCATCGTTTCATAACGAATATGAATAAATATTTTATGTACGCTCATGGAACCCTTTAGGACATTTCGTCCCTAGAGTTCCGTGGAACACAGTTCCTATAACACTAAAGTCTAAAGTATTCAAACTTCTAACTCTTCCAGCTATACAAATGTTTATTCTTAACGCATTGCTTATCACCTAGGGAGATCTCCCATTTTTTCCACTTTATTCCTAATAAATGGCACTTCGCTTTCGTAGTCCATATGGAATTTTATTTTACCGCATTTTCAGCGAGAAACACGGAATTTTATTTTCAAAGTTTTCATTACTCATTCCCTCCATAAACTAGGATCCTTTAAAAATAGTTTTATATGTCTCTTTGAAAACGCTTAAACAAGTGTAACTGACGCAGTTGGCAATGTATTCAATATTTATTCGTCTGCGTGAATCACAGAATCCACCTAACAGTTATACTTCGCGAGTGTACAACGGACACCAATTTTCTATTTCTTTTTTTTCTTTTGTCAATCGTGACACAGATATACGCGATGTTTCGCGACAGCAGAGAACTGTCGACGAGATAAATGAATAACGACGGTGAAAGAAATCAACTCTCGACCAGCCAATAATAGTGAAACTGCGAACAGATGCATCCAAGAGGCGGAAGACTCGGGGACGCGGTTCTCCGATGCAAAACGTGGCAAGACGAATGGCGGTTCGATAGACGGATGGGTGCGAGGCAACACGCGAACGACAAGCTTCCGGGGAGACGAACTGGCTGCGGATACACGCTGTGCTCGGGAAAAAAAAGGTGATTCGATTACGGGACGATACTCTGAACAGCCTCGCTTCATCTTTCTTTCGTCGGTCTCATGTGTCGAGTAAAATCGAGCGGATCTGATTCGTCGATTTAAGCTTCTATCGAAGAGACGAATTGTACAGAGTAGCGTACGAACGTGGATTAGCGTGTATTTTTTGTGATTCATAATGTAACGAGGATGGAATAAGCTGGAAATTTTTATTCTACAAGTTTTTTTTTATTTTGTCTTATTTACTTATCACTGTGCTATTATATTTCATTAATGTACAGAGTATCAATATTACGCAATGTGTAAAAAATCACAATACTTTAAAATTCTTTATTAACACTAGAACTACCGAACCGATAAAAATGACTGGTTCGGAATTTCTTATAAAAATTTTATAAAGTTAGAATGATATATTTTGGGGGATTTTCTATGACTTTCTGTAAAAAATATATACAAAGAATTGTTACTCTTATTATAGGTACTTTTTCAAATACCTATCATTTTTATTGCTTTGATACAAATAAGTCTACTCTAATCGCCGGTGNTTTTCAAGTACCTATCATTTTTATTTCTTTGATACAAATAAGTCTACTCTAATCGCCGGTAGTTTTAGTGTTAAAGATTAAACAATGCGGCGACTGAAAGAAGGAAAGAAAAGGATAGGAAGGACGTTCCGTCCGGGGCCTGCTAGTGGACTCGTCGGCAAGGTATCCTAGCAGGCCCGTGCCTTAGACGCGGGGATGTTGAAGTTAGGAGAAGGATCCGTATAAGTACTAGTCGTATTGTTTTCGAGGACTCACGGGAAAGTCGGTGTTGTACATCTCTCTGGTGATACAGTGTAGGAAGACCAACGAACAATAATTTAGTAGAAAATAATCGGTACCGAAGAAGTGAAAGCGAATTTTATTTTGGGTCGTATAAACGGGAAGAGAATAGCAGAGTTGGAATAAAGAACAGCAACTAATCTTATTTCTAACATAAGCAAATAAAATTATAGTTACAAACAACCGAGAAGTCAATGGGAACTATAAATTGACACAGTGGAACAGGAAATAAAACCAATTAATCTTTCAACCTGCTCCAGAAAACGATAAAGCTCCAACAAATTAGTGGACACAAGAACCCAACACTGTTCCCCGCCCAACGATGATCATTATCATGTTCAATCGTATCGAAAAGAAATGCAAAAACCACAACCGGAAACCATTGTACCAAACACGCAGTGCTCTCATCAAGCTAGATGCACCCGGTCCATTAGAAGTACTCGCGATCTTTATTCGTAAGCTTCGAAAAAAAAAAAAACAAGAAAATCGTTTCGAAGAAGCAGAAAGGAATCGGTTCTCCAAGGATTTACGGGGCCGCATTAAGGCGATCATGAATTGCGTTTGAAATTTAAAAATCAAGCAAAAATAGAAGCGATAAAACGGGAAGGGGAGGAAGTGAACGACGTGAAAGCAGGAAATGGACGCTCGAACAGAGAAGGTCCACCGTTGAATTATTCCGCGAGGACGTGATTGCTCGAGGAAGTAAATTACCTGTTCTAGTGACCGGCTGACTTCAGAACTACGTACTGTAAAAGATTGCAAAGCTGACGCGGTTTACCTGTGTATATATATTGAAGCTACCGAACAGCATCGGGGAAAGTACGTACACGGGCCGGCTATAAAGTCTCCCGGGGCTTTACGATCCAGCGTCTTTGAAACTATCGATTACTCGGAGTTCCCTTCATGCTCTTCGAGAACTCTTGCTCCGATGGAAACACCGCTCGATCCTCTCTACGTATGCACGGATTTTGATGCACGGCCAACTCCGTTGCCTTGTTGTTCCCCAATCGCTTTACTGGGGGGGCAACTGTCCAACTATTTAAGACGGTGGCCGAAAGAATTTTACGCGATCGACGTATAAGATGAATTAGGAAAATGGGTTCCATCTATAATGCTCTACGGTATTCCGTGTTCAGAGTTGACACGTTGACTGCCACATGAAATCACATGTTTTGCTGAGGACGCCATGGCTCGGAACGCCACACCCGTAGATAGAAGATTGGATAAAAATGAATCTATGTCCCATAATTTATGCTCGTTCTCTGTACGTTGCTTAGAATTTTTGTCGAAACACCTGGCTTGAAACGCTATTCTGTGAAGTTTCAGATCGCTTCCCTCTTGTTTGACACTAGAACTACCGAAGTGATCAAAATGACTGGTTTGTAATTTTTCTTATGCAATTTATCAATTAACCCTTTGCACTCGGTAAACTTTTTTAAGCTTCAGAGGACTACTGTGAAAACTTAAAGTGTTCTTTTATAAAGAAAAACAGAAAATTATAAATGTTTACGATTTCTTATTTATCTGATTAATTTTCTTTTATTCTAAAATAAAACAAGTGTTCGAATTGATGAAAATATGGAACTTAATTAGAAATATAATCTCTGAAGATAATTATGCATGTCGCCGTAGCGGCGCCAGCGGAGTGCAAAGGGTTAAAAACGCTGCATTTCTAAAAAGCTCTGGATTTTTAGTAAGTTTTTGTAAAAAATATGAAGAAAGATTTGTTTTCTTTGATTGGTATATTTTTTTAACACGTTGACTGCCACATGAAATCACATGTTTTGTTGAGGACGCCATGGCTCAGAACGCCACGCCTGTAGATAGAAGATTGGATAAAAATGAATCTCTCATTTTTGATCTTCTAATAAAAATTTTTAATCGTTGAATAGTGCATATTTTATTTCAAAGTATTCTCTAATAGCGACGATGATGTTCAAAGTTCATTAACTATCAATTTTCATTTAATTTTTACAATTATAAACATTTCAAGCACTCTGGTCATTGATGACCACCATGGCGCTACAGAAGAAACAATCTCCGGTCACATATGACCACTGTGGCAGTCAGCGTGTTGATCCTTTGCCTTATTATTAGTTGGTATTATTAGCGACCACACGTGTTAACGATAGCTGTTCATTGTTATAATATCGTGTCAAATACAGAAAATTAAAATATTGTATGTACATTCGGTAATTCTCGATCTTATAAACTGAAACTGCCGTTAAAATTGAGATTAAACTTTGTTACTGATACACTGCGTCTTTATTGTATTTGTATCTTAATTTTCAACACGAGTGTGACTTTCCTTAGAGAGATTTGCAAGGCAAGGGTTTGGTATCGATGACCCACTTTCTTAAAGAAAATCAGTACGTTGCAAATTGTAAATCGGAACTAGATAAATATATTTTTCGAGATACATATGGATTTATAACATTAACACTAGAACTACCGGTTAAAATGACTGATTTGCAGTTTCTCGTATAAATTCTGTAAATTTAAATTGATATATTTTAAAGAATTTATTGTGTTTTTCTGTAACAAATATGAATAAAGATTTATCTCCCTTGCATTTCATATGTTTCTTAAATAATTACTAATTCGAATTCTTTGGTCGAAATAGGTATACCTTAATTGTCGGTAGTTCTAGTATTAATGTTAATATTTGTAATGTTTAATACACTGCTGAAAGTAGCTGAAAAACGGAACACTTTATATAAGAAAAGCGTAAAATTGTACAATTTGTGATTGTAAAATTTGACAATTTAACGTTAAAGAATTTAAGTTTCAAAGGAAACGAACGTACTTTAAATTTCAATATCGATTTTATAAAAGAAACTATAATTTGCCCGAATTATACCGCGATATTGTTCCCACCTTCTATACGCGATATCTATATACCGTTCTCTGTTCCATAGAACCGAAAGCGTGCATTTATCAATAAAATTATATGCATAATGAGTATTAAATTGAAACGGGATTATTCAAGACTGCGGGGTTCCATTAACTGTGCAATTTATGGTGCACGTTATACCAGAGAGAATTTTCAATTTAGTATTGGATGTTTAATGAAGAGCTTACGGAACGAATAAGTTTTCACTGATTGTTATTGGCAGACAGAGGCCGGTAAAATTAATGTACATCGACATGTGTTTCCCATTATTGCTTTTTATTATCCTTCGAAATCATTTTCTTTCGGCGACTGAATTATTACGATAACGTTCCATATTATTCGTCAGACATCTCCCGATCTTCTTAGTCAATAATTCATACGGAGGAGTATTTTATAAACTCTTTAGAAAAATATCCAGTATTTATAATTTTTCATTAATTTGAAACGAAAATGACACAGTACAATAATTGATTAGAGAATCTCAAATGTCTTAACACTTGGTATGCAACGTACCTTTACGTTTTTCGCAGTCTGTCACTTGAGCGCGGCTCACGTAAAAGTACGTATTTAGTAGATTTGTGCTGAAAAGCCGGTATCGTATAAATACGATGGGCGTTGCACGTATGGCGTTTTTTTTTTTTTTAAGTAATCATAGAGCATAGGTTTACGTGTAAAATAAAAAAAAGTTTCGGTCAGAAAAACGAAGCAGTCATCGATTTATTGCGATTTTATTGAATAATCAAACTCCCGTGAAATTTACGAAAAAACGCCCGCTACACGCGTAAGTCCGCAGCAAAATATACCCGCATGCAATGTGTGACTCCAAAGCTATAGACGATCCCGAAGGTCCGAAGGAACCCATGTGTCTTAGGTAGCTGTTCAAACGTTCAAGCGAACCCATGGGTCTTGAGGCCTTGGAGAACCCCAGAGGCCCAAGAAAACTTAAGGAACCGAGAGAATTCGAAACGTTTATAAGGATACAAGAATGTTGACTTCAAGGTCTTAGACAACTAATGTAACACAATTCCACCGACACTTTCACATCCTTGTCTTTCCTATTCGTAGAGTACACAGAGCATTGTTACATTGTTACAATTAATTTTCGATCGTTTGACACCGTAAAATTATACCATTTTTGCCAAGATTTAATTCTTTCGTTGGGAAATGATATTTTTCTGCAAAAGAAATATCGCGGACACGCATACTGTCTGGAGTAACGATGAAACGAGGTAACATCGCGATGGACGTTGTTAAAATTGCATTCCACGCTGCGATACACAACTCGCTATGCCTCAGCAATGTTTTTAATACCTTTCTCGTTTTGTACACTCCATACCTCTTCCATTCCTCCTCCAACGACTAGGTTCCAATTAGATGTATCACTGCAATAATCGCTTTTATCACTCTTGCATATTCCGTATCGATAGTTTATCGTATATGTTCTGTTTCAACCAACGTTCGTCACTTCTGTCCGATTTTTTGTAAGAAATACTCAATTTTTAATCGTAAGAAGAGATAGGTTGTATCGGTAGGTTCGTAGAAAATTTAATTTTCTGTGTAAGAATAGTCGCTTGAAAAATATCGTTTGTTTGGCAGACGTTCGTTGGTACGTTAAATCATTTTCTTTTATCAGTATCACAACGGTCGAAACTTTTTTTTTATCAATATCACAACGGTCGAAACCTTCCGAGCACATCAGAGAATTATTATTATTATTCTATGATGCCCATCCGGGGTGACTCGAGGTACATCTCAGCCGGCATAAAAACTTGTTATACTCGCTACGAGGTATAACTGGGGTTATTACGACAGCACGCCACTGCATTTCCGTCACTATTTCGTGTAACGATGCACATTGCATTTCTGGCTACTGTCAACACTTGACGGTAAAAGGTAAACCAAAGCAAAGTGGAAATTAAAGTGAACAGTTTGGATCGTTTCGATCGTACACGCTTGACGAAAATAAGTGACAGAAATTTTTTTAATTTATGACTTCGGAGTAACTTCCGTAAATTTATATATTTTACGTTATCCGGATTCAAAATGAATCCGATTCTGCTACCACTGCAAAATTGCATATAAACACGTACTCAAAAAAACGGAACCTTCTGCAACCAACCAACTACTGTTTACTTGTAGAAAATACCAAAATGAAAAAAGAAAATTCCACTTAATCTTGCCACTGGATTTAACGTCACAGAATCGTGTAATAAACATATTGAATCATCTAAGAGACATCAAATCATACGTAGAAATTTAACTCCAACCGAAAGAGTCGCTAATAACCAACTGGGAAAAAAAAGAAAGAAAAGAAACTAAGCCGACGTAATTTCACATAATTTCATTTAAAAAACCAACAAAATAAATAAAACACGATCAGTTTTCAATCACTAGCCCAACTTAACCCTTTTGTTACTACGGACAACTATAGTCGCTCGCCACGAATCGACTTCTGGATAATTCCTCGACTCGACCATTGGATAATATCAACAACTATAGTCACTCAATGAATCCCACTCATATTTGGAAATTACAGACATTCAATGAATCGCACTCATATTTGGAAATTACAGACATTCAATGAATCGCACTCATATTTGGAAATTACAGACATTCAATGAATCGCACTCATATTTGGAAATTACAGACATTCAATGAATCGCACTCATATTTGGAAATTACAGACATTCAATGAATCGCACTCATATTTGGAAATTACAGACATTCAATGAATCGCACTCATATTTGGAAATTACAGACATTCAATGAATCGCACTCATATTTGGAAATTACAGACATTCAATGAATCGCACTCACATTTGGAAATTACAGACATTCAATGAGAAAAATAGTATTTATTGTACTCAGAAATGTTAAATTAGATAATTCGATACATAAAAGCACAGAGAATCGTTATAGCGAGACAATGTAACATATGCCACCTATACTATGGCCGCGTTTTTCGTCAAACATCTTCGTAGCGAAAGTTCGTGTTCTTTCGTAAAGTGTTCTTTCTCCACTACGTGTAACTTTTCACAAATACGATATATTTTGTAAGTTTCATTCCCCGAAAATTTTCTTCAAAAATAATGTCTTTTACCAGAAATACATTAA
Organism: Ctenoplectra terminalis; assembly: GCA_019453375.1. Classification (NCBI taxonomy): domain Eukaryota; kingdom Metazoa; phylum Arthropoda; class Insecta; order Hymenoptera; family Apidae; genus Ctenoplectra; species Ctenoplectra terminalis. The sequence continues at coordinate 37,636 of SMSQ01021632.1, read as the reverse complement.
GTCTCCTAGAAAAGGTACTTTTAAAATACACGCCATTTTGTCGGCCGTACGCTTAAATTATAGTGTATCAATATAGGAGGACCGCGCGCGCTATTAGAAACAAGCGAAGCCCGACTTCCGTTGGAAAGTCGGGCCACGAGGCAGAGTCGCTTAGGAACCGTCGAACGTGCACGACCTATTAGCCCTTAACACATTGAGGACCGGTCACGAGATATCTCGTATTTCGTTTCTTTCAATTTATAAAGGTGACAATTAATTGCAAATGGGAAGTTACGTTTAAAAACGACCACTTGAGCTAAAAATCGAAATGAAGATCCCTATTTGCTGTAGGTATAAATGTTTTGTAAGAGCAGCCAAGTAAAAATTTTATTCGAGCGTAACTTCATCCCGTAGTAAGATTTTCAAAAAAGTTTCCGGTCTTCAATGTGTTAAGATTAGTCTACATCTTAGTATTTCTTTCCTTTCCAAATATATATCTTGTTTGTTTAATCCAGTTTACACCAATTTATTTAGTAATCCTGACAGCCTCAGTCCACTACGAAATTTTGCTCCGAAAGAACCGGACGGTTAAACGTTGACGCAACTCAATCTTCCTCATCGATCGAGCGTAATACAACATACGACACAACATAATTACTCGCTCCACGTATCCTTTCCTTCGACTTCAAAGCTAGGAGACCGCGAGCGACTCGTCGTTCCTTCCAGGATCCACAGAAACTGCAGTCGTTAGGTATTCCCTTTACAACTGGAAATACACCGGCAGCCAGTGAAACGTAAAACCGAGCTAGGTCGAGCCCACGTCGACAAAGAGGTCCTCGAGATGCTACCGTCGCCATTTCCTGTTTCCTTCGTTTTTAATTAACCGTTGGTCGCGAGTTCCCGTTTATTAAGAAATTCTTTCCTCCCGACGTTCGACGACGGCTCGAAATCGATAACAACGACAGGCAACGAGACACTCGGTGAAATCGTCGTCTGCCACCCCGACGTCGCTCAAGGCCAGGAGAGAGGGTTAATTAAATACTTAACCGAGCGCGAGAAGAGGCCTCGTAAATCTCTGCTTCGACCCCTCCACGTTTCGCCCAACGCTACTTTTCTTCATCCCCGTGGCCGTGGTCGCTTTTTCATTGTGCTCGTCCTCCCGCGGCTCGACGTGTCTCAAGTTTCTATTTCCGGTCGGTCGCCACCTTGAAGACTCTTGCGGCTTCGTGCGTACGGCGGAGCAACGCTCACCTTGAAATTCGAGGATCGTGGCGAATTCGCTTGAACGGCACGACACGCCTCGTAAACCGCGACCCCATGAGCTTGCTTCCTTCACATCTGCGTCTGTGTCGAGTTGGTTTAGCGAAAAAGATTTTTTCTTTTTCTTTTTTTGAGGGTACGTTGAAAGATTGTGATGCGTCGTTAATTAAGGAATTTTTGTTTGGCGGTGATACGATTTTGTGCGATTAATTTGGATTTTTTTTTTTTTGGTTACGTTAGAGCAGGGATGAGCAATCTTCTTTTTGCAACGAATCAGTTACAATTTTTAAAATGTTGTGTGGGCCGCATGTGAGAAACTTATGTTAATACAAATGCTGAATGATGAACTTAAATTAAAATTCTGTTTATTAACAAAATAAATCTAGTATAAAAAATTATAGAAATAGAACACTGGTTGATAGAAATAATCATTAATGGAAAAAGATTGTCTATGATGTCGGCATTATTTCCAAAAATTAAATTAACACGCCTGGTGTACAATGAAGTCACGGGACACTGTAGGAATTTTTAAAAGTCAAAATGTAAAATCTTTGAGGGGCCGCACGAGAAAGTGTGGAGAGCCACGGGTTGCTCATCTCTGGGTTAGAGCTACTTGAAAAGTGTAGGAAGGCTTTATGACAAGTTTTGTTGACAGGATATATTAAATGAAATTATCGTAGTTATTTTATTAAATGCGCCGAAAGTCACTTTCTAATTTTCAGAAATAGAATACTACTTTTCTTTTCAAAGGAATCAAAATTTGAATCGATAAATGTACACTTTATCAGCGCGTGAGAATCGTGGAAATTTATTTCGTAAAAAATAATTTTAAACAGAGTTCGGTTATTTTATCTCAAAGAAAATCTCGATTGCTTTGATTAAAGCGAGGAACTATTTCTTGAGACTGTCTGAAAGAGTTTGTTTAACCCTTTCACTAAGGTGCTCTAAAGACCAAAAGTGTTACTGGTATCAATACACAGATCAATACAGTTTTTATTAACGTAACACAAATATAAATTTTTAAATGTAGGTATATTGTATAATGAATTACGATACAACACATGTAAATGAAAGTAAAAATAATTCAGTGCTATAGAAAATCTCGATGCACAACTTTAACAAATGAGTTTTATTTCTGAGGGCGTATACATCCGTCTTTCGTAGCGAAAGGGTTAAAGATTTCATTCGAGTACAGTCGAAAGGTGACCATTTAACAAATATAATTTTCCCATGCGTAATTGGCGAAGGAAAACTATTCGAAATAATATGTAACTTATGTTTGCAGTTCTGCAGCAATCAAATTTGCGATATTAAATATTTCTAATGTATCAAATATCACAAAAGTCTGTTCAACGATTAATTTATACCTTCGTGTGTACATACGAGCATCGCCATTCGTTAAAATCAATTTAATTTAATTAAAACGAAAACTATGGCTTGAGAGGTTAATTAACAACGTTATTTGCGGTGGATATACGGGTTCATTCGATCAGACAAACAATTGACTCGCTGGCAATCCATATTATCACTGGAACATGGAACATTGTACGCGTTAACTGTTGTTGGTACGATGGTTTGGACAACCCTGGAATAGGTGAGGATTATAGCAAGGGTGTTATTGTTATACTCTAAACATCCCTACATACGTATACAATTAGCATAGTAATGTTAAACTTCCGAGAAACAACGCGGAGATATGGTTAAGTCAACAGTTCTATCTCGACGAAAACTTTCCGCGGGCAGAAGGAGCTCCTTGTTTCTGAAATGTAAGTGATTGCATCCGTATCTAAGCAAATTTTAACAAGTGCGAGTACTTGTTGCGAAGCGCAAAGAACATGAATCAATTTGTAGATGAATTCGTAATTAAATTTGTAAATTAAGCAAAAAGGAATCTTGAGAAGGTATCCGTAAGCTTGCAACAAACTTTGAAGCTCTTAACTCCGACTCTTACAAAGGTCTAATTATTCTTTTATCGTTTCTTATACTCCACTGTGATTTCTGTAGTCATCTGGCCTTTTCGAACTTAGAATTATTTCAATTCTGTACCTATTTCTTCAACTGTATCCTAAATCGGTGCTTATCGCTTATTATCAGTCGTACAGGGTAAGATATGCAAAATATATTCAAAATACAACTACTTAAAAAAAGCATTTATATATTTTTATTACTCCCGGTTCATGTATCATGGGACACTTGGCAAATTTAAAATAAAGAAATTTCTATTATAGTTACAAAATTAACTCAATATTTATTAATTCTTAATGTCACAGCGATCCTTAAATTAAAATATCCTTTGAGGATATTATTAAATCCTATTTCGATGAATATTCTGTTCAACACTTACAAGTGTCCGGTAACTTACGAACGGGAGCATACATACTTAAAATTTCTGACTTAAATTAAAAATATCCTTTTCAGAGCAATGCCAAATTAACGCATAAAAAATTCTCACAATCCAACAATAAAAATAACACGCATAAATTTAATTTTCTACTTTTCACAAAGACACACATTAACATAAAAAATCCACAATCTCCTCATATCTCGTCCCAAGATCCTGCACGCTCACTTTAAGACAATAACTACCAATGCGCGAGATACATTTACGTATACTGAAGAAATCAAAATAAAAATTATATTAGGCTGTCCCGTAAGTTTCTTCCGTTGTCTTCACGCAACAGCTTCATTTGCCAGTATTTATATAAATATTCAGACTTATCTATTAAACGAGAAATGCAGGAAGGTGATAAATCAAAATGGATCCTACATAAAATAATAATATATTGTAAAACAAAAATGTTATGCTTCCAATACTTATTAACACTTGGCATGCGGGTACACTTCGCCGCCAACTTACGCAAGCAGCGGGCGTTTTCTCGTGAATCGCGCGGGAATTTGGTCATTCAGTAAAATCGCAATAAATCGGTAACTACTTCGTTTTTCTGAACGAAACTTTTTTTTATTTTGCACTCAAACCTATGCTCTATGATTATTTAAAAAAAAAAAACACCATACATACTTACAATGTCCATCGTATTTATAAAAAAATCTTCTATTAACACTAGAACTACCAAAGTGGTCAAAATGACCCATTCGTAATTTTTTACAGAATTTTTATAAATTAACTACGGTGCCTTCGAGCAAATTTTCCGCGATTTTCTATTAAAAATATAGATAAACTTTTGTCCGAATTGCATCACATATTATTTTATATACTTTCCACATTGATTTCTTCGGTAGAAATAAGTATACTTTAATCGTCGGTAGTTCTAGTGTTAAATACGTACTTTTACGTGATCCGCGCTCCAGTGACAGATTGCGAAAAACGTAAAAGTACGTTTCCCGCGTGCAATGTGTTAATATAACAATCGAAACTTTTGGGACAACCTAATATAAAATAAATATACAATGCAATGGAAGTAAATCTTTATCCATATCCCTATAAGAAAATCTCCCTAAGATTCTAAAAAATACGCCACAGTTTAACAAAGCTTCCATGAGAAACGAGTCGATCGCTTTGATCATTTCGGTATCACCATTAACGAGCCTCCAGTAATCAGCCACAATACCCTGCTTTTCATCCAGCGATCACGTTGTATCGTCGACGCAAAAGTGCCCCAGGTCCCCGTTAACAATAAGTGTATCGAAATGGGGGCTGCGTAATAATCGACCGATCGAACAGCGTGTCGCGGCGTCATAGATGTACAATTAAACGTAGCAGCGTCAGCGTTCCAAAGCCCGTTAAACACGACAGGTCGGCGTTCGACTCGCGTTCGGGATCCCGTTGTGACGTTGCAAAGCGTTAAGCTGCGTGCACACGATCGCTCTGACACGCGTGTACCGTGCACATTGTCCCGTGCACGCGTGTATCAGGTATACACGACTATTGCACAGGTATACAAGTCTTGTATACACGATATACACCTATGTGTATATGCTTGTCACGGCAATTGGCCTAGAAACAGGGAGGCAAGTTGGCCACCGAGGTCGGTTGTCCGTGGCTAGACCCACCGCGTCGACCCGAAGATTTATAGGCTTTTGTAAGACTACACAGCGATCAGACCTAAGTGCAATTAAGAGGGAAAATGGGTGAGGGACACGGAGGCTAGGGATACTGTGACTTGTGTGGTTCTAGGCTAGCTCGAATGGGTAGGACGTGAGTAGACAGAGATCGTCGGTGTTTCTACCGTGTTGGGGATGAAATAGGGTGCAGTTGTTGGAAGGAATATAGGGAGGTTGTAAAATCAGCAGGGACGTCAGAGTACTTATGTTATGGCCGTTGGAACAAAAGATTTGATAGATTTATGGGAAGAGTGGGATTATAGGTCTCACTTAAAACTGTGCGACGGTATCTCGGTGGTAATTTTCTATTATTGTTGTGTATATTTTAGAGGTGTATAATTTGGTGATCTGTTTAGTAAAGATTGGATAAAAGTCTTTTAAAAAGCATTAGATTTTTTTGTCGCATCAGATTAATTTATAGGTGACTTGGAACAAAAGATTTTATTGATTTATAGGGAGTGTGGGATTATAGGTCTCACTTAAAGCTGTGCGACGATATCTCGGTGGTAATTTTCTGTTATTGTTGTGTATGTTTTAGAGGTGTATAATTTGGTAATGTATTTAGTAAAGATTGAAAAAAAAGTCTGTTAAAAGGTTTACATTTTTGTGTGGCATCAGATTAATTTATAGGTGACTTGGAATAAAAGATTTGATTGATTTATGGGAAGGGTGGGATTATAGGTCTCACTTAAAGCTGTGCGACGGTATCTCGGTGGTAATGTTATGTTACTATTGTGTATGTTTTAGAGGTGTATAATTTGGTAGTCTGTTTAGTAAAGTTTGGATAAAAGTCTTTTAAAAAGGATTAGATTTTTTTGGAGTATCAGATTAATTTATAGGTGACGTTTATGGAAGATTTAAGAAACGTGTCAGAAAATACATATCGCGAGCAAAACTTGATACAATTATTAAATATGTGCAAGACTATATTCCAGGATCATTTGAAACCACATTTTGTTTTCTCGTTTATTCTCATTTATTATATTTTCCTATAGGCAAAATTTTTCCGCCTCCACTTACAACGAATCGAGCTTTGCCAAGTACCTCTACAAAAACACTGCACCCCTTTGCGTGCTCGTGACAAGAATTATAAAATAAATTTCCATCGCGGAGCAGCAAAATTCGCCCGATTCGAAAGTATAATACGAAACGAAGCGAGGCACTTGAAAAACAAGACAATCGGGAACGTGTTATGAAAATATAAACGAGCGAGGGGCTGGCCACGAAATTAAATAAGTTCCCATTAAAAAGTCGGCGACCGCGACGAAACCTCTCTCGTGGCGCGTACCCGTGGCGAAAAGCAATAAAAGTTGATCCGTTCGCATTTTGTCGACACGAAACCGTGCCGCGAGACCGTGAAATTTTAATTAATACTTTTACAAGCCATGAACGCGAGCGTGGCAGGTCGGAAATCTGTTTCGTAGGTGTCCACTGGAGCGGCCATCGTGGCTGAAAAGCGTCTACAGGGACGGTGGAGGACAGAGTGTATCGGGTGACGCCATATATTTAGATCAACGTCTCTGGTCTTAAACCGCGGCTAACGAAGCCGTTGTTCCGTGTCACCGGGGGAAAAAAATGTAGCCAGGAAGCCCGAAGGACGCAGAAAATAGATGTCCTGCGTCGCGACGACGATTAGGGAGCATCTGTTTAGCGGAAGACACCGAACGAAAATATTCGAACAAATTGACTGATGCCTTAGGCACGTGTTAGTGTTACGTCCTGCGTGCACTTACAGAAACTATCTGGACATAGTCTGTGTACAGTGTCGTGTCTATATTTCTGCGGAACATAAGGGAAACGATAGAAAAATCTGTACTATTATATAAAAAGAAAGCCGATTTTTATATTCGCGCAAAACTTATGAACTAATGAACTGATCTTCCTCAAATTTTATAACATTATTCTTAAATACTCTAGGATGGACATGGACTATGTGGTGCGTCTCAAAAAGCGTTAATTATGTATAATTAATATGTATATTATGTATAATTAATTTTTTCACGTGTGCAAAGCTTCTCGCTAAAGAACTGGATTACCGCGGATATATTGTTTTAAAAAATCATTCTAATAAACAGGAATCGGTCATGTTACTATCTCGGTCGAAGTCGAGACAGGGGAAGCTAGTATTAAATATTTCTGGATACATAAATTTCTTAATTAAAAACTATCGACAATAAAGACAATCTTCTTCGAAAATTAATCTTCTTCTTCTTCTAGAAAACAGTTCGGAGCTTAGGAATTTTGCTAGAATGTCGAAAAGTGATTTAGAAATTTTGTTACAAAATACTCGTCCTAAACAAGAAGGAAACACAGTAAAATGTATTACGTTTCGTGCAATAATTCCAGCATGGGAATTATAAACTTTGTCATCAGACACTGTTTCTTAGATAGAAAGATCGTTATGCTGGTCTGCAGATCGTCTGCGAATAGTCGACAAAATTTACAGACACTGCGTACGAATAAATGTCTGCAATGTCTACAAGTGTGTACAGGGCATAACACACATGGCCAACTGTCTTCGAAAATTGGGACACGTGAAAGCGTTTAGAGCGTTTCACGAGTACGAGCTTTTCGAACTCTTTGGCTACGTGATCGATGACGATCCTTGCTGCGAGTCGGGTCGATGTTTTATCGATCGCTTGATGAACTGGGCAAGCTACAAGTTCTTGAACTTCGGAAAAGACGACTCTTCCCGGAGAAAGGAAAATAGCCTCGTAAATACAGATACAGGGTGTGATAGGTCCGGTGGCAGTGAGTAATAGTCGTCGCTGGTACATTGTGTCTACCTGGTACGTGGAGAATATAGGTGCGAAGAGTTATGGGCATTCGTTTGAAATATTTTTCTGTTTCATTGAGCCTTGTTAATGGATTAGGATTTGTTTCTCACAGGAGACACTTTGGAGAGTGTATCGAAGGATTATTTAATAAATTCTTTGATATTTTATACTTGCATTCGATTAAAATAATTTTATTCGATTAAAATAAAATATTTTTCTGTATTATTTACGAGGAATGAGATCTCGAAATGAGGAATAGATCTCGAAAAAATATTGGACACGTATTTTTGTGTATCAGTCATCGTTCACTTTGAAAAGGTATCAGTCCTTAAAGTTAGGGGATGAAAAACTTATTTGACAGTGTATCTCGAAAACGATTAAAGGAAGAAAGTTTAAATGCACGGTTTGTCTATTTTTTAATTCTGAATCCAGCTGTGCAACAAGTTGAAAGAAAAATTAATTCATTTAAAAACTTTTACACCCTTCTTTGAGAGATGAATGCTCCTGATCATCGCTTTAAAGTGAAAAGATGACCGATATAAAAAGAAATATGTGTCTAATAATTTTTCGAAATCTATATATCAAAGTTTCATTAAAATCGGCGTGTATCGACTCCATATTCCTTTTTAGTAATAATAATACTTATCATAATTAATATATCTGCTATTTTAATATGGTGTTCCGTAGCTGTTAATAGAAAATTTATTTCACTTGAATATTTAATGAGATTAAGAATTAGAAAAAATGAGGAGTACTAGAAAAAAAAACAAAAATAAGATAAAATTTAAGAAATACTGAATAAATATAATAAATATCTTTATAATTTGTCACAAATATACGATTATCAATTGTAGAACCTGTACTAAAAACGACTCAATACTCTTATTTATAAGCGTAATTTTCCAAAAATCAATCTTCAAAGTCCACAAAAATTATAACCTCGTAACTTATCACTACACGGGGAAAAAAAATGATGTGAACAAATTAATTTGCAGAAACCTTCACACTGATTCCTCGATGTTTAAACAACGCTGCAAAGCAAAGGGTTACGCGCGAATGTTTTCAGGGGGATGAATTTTGAAGCCGCGCAGGCTCGGGTTCGCTCGGATCGCGACTGAAGTTGAATCAAGACGTTTGCAGACGCGACTACGACCTGGTACCGCGTATACACAGACAGACGAGTAAAATACACGAATCACGCTTTTCTACTTGCTGAAAGCGTTGCGTGCGAGAGCCATAGGTAAACAGGGATGATCCTACTCGCCAAGTGCACACCGAAAGCATTGACGCATACAATCTGTGAAATCAATGTGGAACTTATTTCTTTTATTCTGATTCACATTCCTGGCAGCATATATATATATATATTTTTGTATATATATTTTTTGAGAAATAGAGAGTTTTAGGTTAAGGTATCGTAGGGAAATCGGGAAAATTAACCGGTTAATTCAATTTCCATTAACAGATGAATTATTACCTTAACTCAAATTTTTCAGTTTTAAATAACGGAATCTTTAAAATATATATCAAAATAAATAACAGAAAACGTTTACNTTGAGTTTTATTTACTATTTTTTAAAAGAAAATTGTACGCTAAAATTGGATTAAAAATTAGCAAATAAATAGACAAAACATTGACGTGGGGAATATTACGAATCAACGTTGCTTAATATCAGATTTAACGCATTGAACACTTCGTATCCGCATAGACGCGTGTACTAACATAATTTTAGGAATTGAAGAAAAATCGAATTTACCGTTGTAATGGTCTTTGTAACTCGATTATCCGAACAGTCGGCCAACAAACGTGAAGGTCCGGATTTGAATCAAATTCAGCAATCCTATCCGCTAATTCTTTTTCCCTTAGTTTTCAGGAATGCGATTTGCCACCGTGCGTGTCTCGTATATCGTATTTCGAATTTCGAGTTTCGAGCGTAACCAAAGTGGACGACATTCATTAAACCAGCGTAGCTATAAATTTTGGCCACCGTGAAATATTATATTTAAGGTAAAATATTTTACCGATAACCTGTATGCTTCGATTTTTCAAAGATCACCGATTCAGAAATTTTAAACGCTGTTCGTAAAACTTTCAGAAGTCGAACTCACTCTTTGCCAATATTTTGTAATAAATTTTGAGTGCGAATAAAATAATACCAAGTGCAATAAAAAATAACAAAGGATGATTGAATAAGCTATTTTATTTATACCACGTTCAAATACAAATTCAAACTTCCTTATTCTTAACACTAAACCTACCAAAGCGGTCAAAACGACCGGCTTGTAATTTCTCGTAGAAATTCTATAAATTTGCAATAATGCAATTTGTGGGATTTTTGGTGATTTTGTGTAAAAAATGTGGATAAAGATTCGTATTTTTTTAAAACACGTATCATTTTTATTTCTCAGGGTACAATTAGGTCCACTTTAATCGCCGGTAGGTTCAGTGTTAAATACCAATCCACTTTCAACAGTAATATTTTTATTACCTTTAACCCTTTGCACTCCGAACCTTTTTTAAGTTTCAGAGGACAATTATGAAAACTTACGTGCTGTTTTGGAAAAGAAAGAGAATATTATAAATATTTACAATTTCTATTCATTTCGTTCGTTTGCTTTGTTTTAAAACAAACAAATATGTGAATTGACGAAAATACGAAATTTAACTTAAAACTTAATTTGCAAGGAAAATTACACGCGTCGCCATAGAGGCGCCATTCGAGTGCAAAGGGTTAAATACTAATTTTCCTCCGAAATAACTTAACATAATAGCCAAATAAAATTGGAGCAAGATCTTCAAAGGAATCAACTCCTTCCTAAAGTATCCACACTCCCCAAAATCAATTCTTTCTTCAGAAAACAAATAACCCCCCATAAATGGAGATAATAAATTAATAAATCCTTCGTAACACGTTGTCAACCCTCTGTAACACCTTTTACCTTGCAAATATTTAAATCTCCGTATATTCACATTTTTTTAATCTTACTTTACTCACTAATCACTGTCTTGTACATTACTATTAGGCTGTCCTAAAAGTTTCTTTCGTTATCTTCACGCAGTGGTTTCGTCTAGCAATGTTTAAATAAACATGCAGCCTTATTTGTTACCGAGAAACGGAGGAAAGTAATAGATCAAAATGGATCCTATATAAAATAATAAAATATTATAAAACATAAAATATTACGCACCCATTACTTATTAATAAAGCGAAAGAAACTTTTGGAACAACCTAATATTATTATAATATTATTACATTATTATACCAGTACGAAGCGGTTTTATAATAACAATCAATTCCTAGCTTTATAATTTTTTCTTCTTGGAAAAAAACACGATTCAAGTTGTACAGGGCTAAGTGAAATATTTAGAGAATTATTTAACAGAATCCATCAATCTGAAAGCGATATAAATATTAGCCAGATCGATTTCTCGTTTATGCTTCCATACTTTCTAAAATTCAGCGCAGCGTGCTCCGCGAGAGAAAGGATTCAATTTTTCAAAGTCAGAGCTTGTCGGTATGAAAAAAACGCAGGAGCCACGTAAAGATCGATCGATGGATGTTTCAAGTATCATGAAAGACTGTACGTATGCGCGATACCAAGCAAGTATCACCTTGGCTTATACGGATTACACTACGAAACCATATTCCGGCAACGAGACGGATTATCGTAGATAAGATAATATTGAGCTAAGTACCTGCCGCATCTAGAGCCAAGTCAATGTTCCTGTTTCAAATAGGTGCTCCTTCCCTCCTGTTGGGTAATAAGGAAAGTCAGCGAAGATTAATAATCCGGAATCGCGGTTTTATGCAGCTGCAGGGATGAAATTTTTTAATATTTTCCCATTGTGCCGCGATAAGAGAGCGTTGCGTTTTATTACCGGCGACATTGTTATTTAATCGTTCAACGAATTTCGTGAAAGGTTTATTAGTACGAGATCTTACGAACACAGATTTATTAAAAGACATCTTGGTGTATCGGGTGATTAAAATGTTTGTTTGTTTTTCTATCGAAATTATTGGTTTTTAATTTTGTTTCGTCTTCGATGTGATAGTTGAAGCTTAAAATGATTTTTTCTAGGAAGTAACAAAGGACTGCTTTTTATTATATTTTGGAAGATTTGGAAGATTACATTTTATTATATTGATAGTAATAATAATTTCTATATAGATACGAGCTGTTTAATCATGTTTGTTAAATTTATCAAATAATTTATAGGATACAAAGATTTTTGTATCCTAAATAGAAGGTGCCAGGTCAACGAGTCCCTTGGTTATTTATCATCAAAGGATAAAGATAAGCATAAAACCTCTTAAATCATCCTACAATCTTCTTTTTTCTTTTAATTTTCAGCAAATAAATTCGACCGCTTAACGTTCCTTAATTTATTATAAGAAAAATTAGAATAATTAGATAATAAACTGC
>SMSQ01021632.1:8812-24587 GCA_019453375.1 Ctenoplectra terminalis | reverse complement strand
AAGATTACACTTTATTATATTTAGGATACAAAAATCTTTGTAATGAATTATTCGATAAATTTAACGAAGATGATTAAATAGCTCGTGTCTGTAAAGAAATTATTATTACTATCAATGTGATATTCAATAAGCTAGTTATATATATTTGTTAAGCCATTTACATATTTTTCATATTCGCGGAAGCTTTNTTAATAAAATAAAATGTAACTTAAGAAGATATAGGCGTTTGAAAATTATTTTAACAACGTAGCTAAAACGTACGAATGTTTTTAATCACTCTTCTTTCAAACGAGAAACATACTGGATAATACAGTTGGAAACATTTCTAAATGCTATTACTAAATGCTTAACAATTAGTAATCAGAACAAGTTCACTTATCACTCGACTCTACGTTCTGCTAACTACTTTTGATGGGTTCGTTGTAACTGTACACGGCGTGGTTAACCGCACTGTTGATTCGCCGTTTGTACGGTCGCATACAAAATGCAACCATGAATGCAATATTCGTACAAGCAATTAACAGAAGGTGCCAGGTCAACGAGTCCCTTGGTTATTTATCATCAAAGGATAAAGATAAGCATAAAACCTCTTAAATCATCCTACAATCTTCTTTTTTCTTTTAATTTTCAGCAAATAAATTCGACCGCTTAACGTTCCTTAATTTATTATAAGAAAAATTAGAATAATTAGATAATAAACTGCATATAAATATTATTTTGCACTCGGAGCCATTTCGCGACATTTTTATATGAATGCGTGCAAACAAAAATCGTTTCTCGGTATACACCACTCTTTTTGATTTCCTATCTCTCGCCATTTGAAATAGAAAACTTAAAGGAAATATGTATTTTTAAAAAAAATTATGCCGACGCAAGTTTATCCTCCATGGGCCCGTGTGACTTAAAAGTTACAAACCGATGTATCTATATTTTAAAAAATTAATTTTCTTTAGTTATCACTGCACTATTAAATTTCATTACTGTATTACTGACACCACGATCCATCTACAGTAATTGTTAGTTAAAACATTTTCAAATCAAAGTGAAAAACTGTAATCAATCGTAATTTTTTCTGCAATAAGCAGACAAAAATTCGAGCTATAGAGGGTTAATATTATTAAATTAATTTTTTTTTCAAAGAAGAAATTCCAAAGTGAAACTAAAAATATTCTTAAATTATTTCGACCAGTATTTTTATTAGAAATGATTTGCATTTTAATATCATTCAATTAATCTGTTCCTCAAAGAAGAAATTCCAAAGAGAAACTAAGAATATTCTTAAATTATTTCGAGCAGTATTTTTAATAGAAATCATTTGCATTTTAATATCATTAAATTAATCTGTTCCTCAAAGAAGAAATTCCAAAGAGAAACTAGGAATATTCTTAAATTATTTTGAGCAATATTTTTAGTAGAAATGATTTCCATTTTAATATCATTAAATTAATTTTTTTCTCAAAGAAGAAATTCTAAAGAAAAACTAACAATACTGTTAAATTATTTTGAGCAATATTTTTAGTAGCAATGATTTGCATTTTAACCCTCTATGGGACCGTGTGACTTAAAAGTTACAAACCGATGTATCTATATTTTAAAAAATTAATTTTGTAATTATTAGTTAAAACATTTTCAAATAAAAATGAAAAACTGTAATCAATCGTAATTTTTTCTCCAATAAGCAGACAAAATTCGGGCTATAGAGGGATAATGGGTGAAACTATATCAGGGGGTAGTTTTTAATTCTGAACTCAATGGCAACGTTTTCGTACCGAACATATGAAATTTTAGGAACAATTTTACTTGCTTTTATTATTATCACGTTACCGTTACCTCGACACATATTTTTTTTTTTTCGAATATCGTTAATTTAATTTAACTAAGGTACGGTTCGTTGCTTCTTCAAAATAAGGATCTTCTTTCGAGAGTGGAGGCATGAAACTCGATCTTACCGTGTCGCTTCTTATTAGACGATGTGTGACAGACGCGCGTAAAGATGCATCTGCTCGCGTAAAAGAGATGAAAACCATATCCAGACTACGAGGTTCCTCGTTCACTTTCGTAAAAATGAAAATAGATTTTTTTTTTTTTTTCTTCAAACTAGAATAACCGAACTAGTTTCGAACCGATCGATAAAAATCCTGGGATTTGAGAGAATAGAAACAAATACCGAACTATGCACTGTTAATAAATTTGGAAAACAATTTTTTCTACGATCGTTACACTTGTGATTTAAAACAGTGTCGCGGAATAAGGTGTACGTGTGCATTTGCATGAAATAGGACAAGTATCAGGTGAAGCAAATATGTCGGGATATTTTGTACATTTTCGACATCGGAATGGGAAATTCAATATTTCGAAGAGTTTACTGCAATTTCGTGGAAGTGGAAATCTCTCCGACGAACCCGGAAGAAGCACACCTTCTGTATCGAAGCAGCTGTTATTTCAATTTCCTCGAATTTGTTTGACGAAGTAAATACTAACCCAGGTTTTTTAATCACCTGTTTCACCAAAATTTAGAGTGAACAGTAAGGAAGAGGCGGAACTGAATCAACGATCAAACATTGATAGGTTGTCTAATAAAATTAAAATGAACCATCGAAGAAATTGAGTTCGTTCTAAATATTTGGATTAATATTCATATTTTGTGACACGCATCGTAATTAGAACTCAGTCTCAATTTAAAGGGAAGAAATTTTGTCGTTATTAATATGATAATTAGAACACATTTTCTTTTTATTCAAAAGGAAGAAACTTTGTCGTTATTAATATGATAATTAGAACACATTCTTTTGTTCGAAGGGAAGAAATTTTTTCGTTATTAATATCGCGACCAAAACACAGTTTTTATTTAAAAAGAAATTTTTTTTTTTTAATTAATTAATACAACGTTTATTTTTATTTCTCTTAATATTACCGATATATCATAGTTTATATATCCTTGGGCATATTTTCAGTTCTGTTATCAAGAGAAAAAGAAACGGGGAAATAAAATTTAAGTCCTTTGCATGAAATTATGCAAGAAGCATCAAAGGCGAAACAAAATCCAAAAGTCACGGTTGCCTGTTACGGGGGATGCTGAAAGACGCTCGTTAAAAATGCGTCCACGTCGGCTTTTTAGGATTATTTGACAACCGCTATTGACAAAAAATAGCTCTTGTACGAGGCAGCATGATAATAAGTAGTAAAAGGAAAATGAAAATTCTTTTGTAAAACAAAGGGGTATCTCTATTGCTGGGAAACTTTTATAGTTCGCTATAAATCCCTCTGTATATTCCAGTCTTATATTCTTCTTCTAATATCCTTTTTCTGGATATTTTTCTTGCTTCCTTTGCATCATTCGTTAAGCTATCTGAAAACTTAGTTTCATGTTTCCTTCATGGACTTTGTTATTTTTTTAATTACCATTTTATACGTTTACCGAGTTCAGTCATAGGTAATATCGCTTTTTCTGTATGCTACTTTATTTACTATTTGCATAAAAACATCATTAATCGTATGCTTTGTGCGTTAATGGTTATTTCTGCGAGATTACGTTACGAGTGTTAACTCAACTGTATTTCGAAACAGCATTTGAGTCACACAAACTTATATAAATTAAAAAAAGTGGTAATACCACAATTACGATGACCAACAATATTCAGCTTGAAAGATTAAAAATGTCTGCGTTGGTTAAAAAAATTTAAGATCACAAATTTTTCTCTCAACGACGAAGATGTCTCTGGATGTCCATGCAATTTAGATAATTATCCAAAAACACACGCGAACATCTTTCAAATCAAAACTTAGTGATTCCCACGAAACAGACATCGAAAATCTTGTGACGTAACGAAACAAGTAAATAAATAAACATTTTTTATCGTAAAAAAGGTCTTTTAACACATTCGCAACCGCTGACGTGAATTCACGTCTTTTCAAGTTCTATTCTTGTTCGCCGCTGACGCGAATTCACGTCATTTTAAATTCCATTCCTGGTTGCCGCTGACGTGAATTCGCGTCCTGAAATTTTTGTTTCCGAATACGGCAACATTAGGCGCTTTCGATAATAATCTCAACGAGACAAGTGAGAATATCTCGGTTGGCTCGCTAAATAAATTCAGCACAATAATAACAAGTGGTCTATTGTCTGCCAATAAACTAAGTATACGAATTATAAAATTCTTTTTATCTTAAACAACACATATTTGCAACGTTGATATTCCAAAACAAATTTCATCATTTTTATCCTCGCTTTAACGATACAAGTTTGCGGCAACCAGCTTCAGAACTTCATTATTTTCGCCGGTTCTCAGTATTAGGAACGGAAAAAATTTACGTAAGAAACGATGTTAGTTAACCCTCTATGGCTTTGTGTGACTTAAAAGTTACAAACTGATGTATCTATATTTTAAAAAATTAATTTTGCTTAGTTATCACTGCACTATTAAATTTGATCTTCATTTAAATTATTATCTTGATTTAAATCTACAGTAATTATTAGTTAAAACATTTGAAAATCAAAGTGAAAAACTGTAATCAATCGTAATGTTTTCTCCAATAAGCAGACAAAATTCGGGCTATAAAGGGTTAACCTGTATAGCTACTAACAAAATTCGGACTATAAAGGGTTAAGACTCAGCCTAATAATTATTATATTTAATTTAAATGTAACTGGTTCCACGTTTGAAGCGAAATATCGTATCCATTGTCCATCTACTATCCTCCCAAGTGCTACCAAGTCAGTTTACGGATTTATGAATCACACGTGGCAACGGGGAAAACGTTTCATGGGGTGCAAACTGGATCGTTGCCAAGGCTCGATCTCCCGGTTCCGTTCTTCCCGTGCTGTATACCGAGGCATTACTTCCAGCATCTTGCCGCTTTCGGCTTCTTACGTCCACTCGAACTGGAAAGTGTCCGGAAGGCCAAGCTTCCAACTTTCATTAGTTACGTCTTCGAACAACGAACTCCTTCGAGCACTTATCGAACTGGAACGATCGTGATTCCGTGGACTGGAATTACACGGACTTATTACACCGCCACCGTCTACCGGCCGGATAGGAGTGTTCATTACAATTGCTAAGATCTATTGGAACTTTGTTGTAATCCACCGGTTTGATCTGTTTTTGGTGTTCGTTAGAAAGCTAACGCTGAATTCTAATGCATGATGTATGATCATGAGGTCGGTTGCAAAGGGTGTTTTAGTTTGTAGAATAATTGCGAGGTAACTAGTTCGGTTCCCCAACTTTGTTTCGTGTCTGAAAATTAAAGGGGATTGAAACGATGCAGCAATACTGAGATAATAATTTTCTTACGGACAGTGGATCAAATAATTTGTAGCGATGATTCGCTTTTTTAAAAAGAATTAGACATATATATTAGAGAAGATATATTAGAAAGATATATTAGAAAAGACACATATATTAAAAAAATATATATATATATGTAGGATTGAAAGTAGAATCACCGAAATGACTCGGAATGCGTACTTTGCCGAAAAATAAGGTTTAACAGAACAGATGAAATATAAAAACAAATGACACAAAGTGACGTGGTCTCGCTTTTTTATCTTCACGCTTAGCGATCGCATCTTAGACTTACTTTGGCCCTTTTTTTCGCAATTTCCTCGATCGTCCGTCGTCATCGCTTTCTTCCTCACACCCTCTGCCCCTGTCTACACACTCACGCACGCTTTCTTTGTTCCTTCATATATTTGTTGAAGTAAATGTTGAGAGTACGATAGAAGCGATATGAATAATTAGATGTGAAAATATATCTAACGAGATCGTGGAAAATTAACCAGGATTAGCGCGGTACGTCCTGTCTGTGCCGATTTATTATATCGAGCTGCTTGAATGTTAGAAGCTGTTAATAGTTATACTTTGAAAGAAAAAGTGTTTACTTTTCCAGATGCGTTTGTATTTAGACATGACCTGAATTTTTCACCATTTTTTGATGGCGATCACAAGGTACAGTTGAGTTGTTGGTTTACAAACTGTCTTTTTCAAAAGCAGCGTTAATATTGCGAGGAATTTTTACTGCGTTATGGTATAGTTTAAATTTATGCGAGAAGAGCACTCGAATTGGACTTCAATTCGTTGTTCGTTTTGTTTCACTGTTTGCTATTTTATGTTAAAATAATTTACCATTTATCAGTGATGTTTAATCGAGCTGGCTTCGAGCTTTATATTTGTGTACAATAAATGTTATTTAATGTTACTTTTAATTATATAATGACGTAAACTTGGAAATTTCATATGCTATGATTAATATCTCTAAAAAATTAATATCTATAATATTTATATTTAGTATGCTATTAAAAACGATTGAAAAACGAAACATTTCGTAGCTTGCATGAGATCGTATCATCTTATCCGAAAGGCCATCTCACCTAGAATCACTGTACAGAAATTCTATAACGAAATAATAATTTTTAGAGAAAAATTGTTTCCTAGTTTTGATCGATTTTATTAATTTAATATATTTTCTATTATTGAGAATGCAAGAAATATCGAACGATTTCATTCACCTACACACACGATTTATGAAACTGTACAAAATTTGAAACACTGGATTTAATTTTTTTTATTCACAATGAAAAGAACAAATTTTGATACGATTCTCTTTGTATGATTTATTCAATGACAAAAATTTTAAGCTACTCGATTACATTTTTTTTTCCATTCAGAGTGGATAGAAGAGATTTAAACATTTATTGCCTTTGAAACTGAAAACAAAAAAATTTCCAAACGATACGTGATTCTATTACAAACGTAACGATCCTTTAATCAGTGTATTGAATAAATATTGAATTGCACGATAGTACAAACTACGATATCCGTTAAACCCTTTTAAAATAAAGAATTCCAACTGCGTGCGAAATTATTGAATTCCATAATCCAGAGTTAGATAAATGTTATTCCTATTCAAATCAATGAAATTTATAGTGTGTTCATAAATTGGAAATGCTTGAATTGATTTCACTGGTGTTGAGAGATATCACCCAATAAATGGTAGAATAAAAATTCGGAACAATTGGATCTCCCTGTCGAGCCGATTGAAAATATTTTTTTTTTTCTTTTTTTATTGCTCCCATGCATACACTGACAATCGTTAATTTGTATTATTCGCTATTTCAAACTCTATACGAATAAATATATCGGATACAGTATTTATCAAACGCTTTGCGTCGAGAACATTATGAATAATTACAGCAGTGAGTAATTACGATAAGTGTAAATAATCGCTGCTGAAAATTAATAGTCGCAATCAAGATATGAATAATGATTAACCAAATTAAGAAACAAATTAGTCAAGCTAATAAACGTATTATCATTATAATCGTTCTGCATTAAATGCTGCAATATTAAACTTTCTCAACGTTATGTTCCTTTACCTAAATCTTTCTGTATTACTTTCTCCGAATCGGACTTACGAAGTCGCTAATTGGATACTATAGCTATGCTACGGCAGACGTCGGTTTTCCAATATTTTCGAGACATAAATAAATCGGATCACAAAAGCGTAAGGAATTTATTCATTCGGATTTTGCAGCAAAATTATTTCATAATGCATTTAAATAGAAATCCTTAATATTACACGTATCTATTCTTGTCAATAAAAAAGATGTTAATTCTTTTAAAATATCCAATCTTTTTTTTAATCTACCAACTTTAATTTTTCCAAATGTTACCAACAAGTTTAATTAAGTTGCTTTCATAATTGCAAGCGATCTTAATATTACACGTATTTGTTCTGGTCAATAAAAAAGATTCTTTTAAAATATCCAATTTTTTTTTAATCTACGAACTTTAATTTTTCCAAATGTTACCAACAAGTTTAATTAAGTTGCTTTCATAATTGCAAGCGATCTTAATATTACACGTATTTGTTCTGGTCAATAAAAAAGATTTTTTTAAAATATCCAATTTTTTTTTAATCTACGAACTTTAATTTTTCCAAATTTCACCAACAAGTTTAATTAAGTTGCTTTCATAATTGCAAGTGATTTTAATAGTACACGTATCTATTCTTGTCAATAAAAAACATGTTAATTTTTTTAATATATCTATTTTTTTTTATCCTGCCGACTTTAATTTTTCCAAATTTCACCAACGAGTTTAATTAAATTGCTTTCATAATTGCAAGTGATTTTAATAGTACACGTATCTATTCTTGTCAATAAAAAACATGTTAATTCTTTTAAAATATCCAATCTTTTTTTCAATCTACGAACTTTAATTTTTCCAAATTTCACCAACGAGTATAATTAAGTTGCTTTCATAATTGTGCAAGTGGTTGCGAATATTTTAACAATATTTAGCTCATCAAATGTTTATCATTCATCCTGCGGCTTCTATTTGAAACGATTATTTGCTATGTTCGATTGTTGATCGTTAATGCTACAACATCGACCAATACTTATTTAATATATCAAATAATCTATGTTACCTTCAAATAATTATTTGTTATCTCTCGTTCAAATAGAACATGTCCAATTCCATGTAGGTATGTTTTCTTCATGATCCGAGCGTAGCACAGAGGTAAAATATTATTGGCATGTTTGCTTTTCAAACACATGCGTCTGTTAACTATAGAAGTGTGTTTGCCCTGTATTTCTGCCTGCTCCCAGAAACATGCATCGTTTTTATGCCCAACTGAATATTTCGTCGTACGTGTATTCCCTTCGATAAAAGAACACGGGCTCATTGCGAGGAAAATAATGTTTCATAAACATGAGACAGTAACCAGTTGTACGGCAAACCGGTACGATACGCTGAATTGAAATTTTCAAACATAATACACCATCTAGACGCACAATCGATCTAAATTATATTATTAACACGAACTTCAATATATGCAAAGTATGATCAATATGTGCAATTAATTACAGTTTTGATTTACTGGATAAAATAAACACTCGAGTATAACCGTACACTAATCGATGCAGTTGCCCACGAAAATATCTGGTCACCTTATGTATTTAACCAATTTTATGTTCAATTATAAAATTGAAAATAAAAAGGTGAATCTAAATCTGTTTTTGTAGCACGTTTAAGAACTTATTTTTACGATCATGTAGGATAATATATTTTAAATAAATACAAAAAGTAAATCACATTGTAACCCTTTCACTACGTTCTAATGACTAAAAACGCTATTGGTATATAGATCGGTATAATTTTTGTTTTGTTGTTATCAAAAATATACAAATCAAAATTTAGATACATTCAATAAATTATGTTATAACACAAGTGAATGAAAATAAAAATAATTTTGTGCTGTAGAAGATGTCCATGTACGATTTTAGTAAAGGATTGTTTAATTTCTGATACATATAATCCGTATATATACGCTCTTCGTAGCGAAAGGGTTAAGGAAGTAACATTGGTACTTAAGATGGTGGAATAATTCTGTGATTAATTGTTGGTATTGTCAGTCACAAAAAAATTTATCATCTATTTTCTATAACACAATGCTTTGTTCAACTATAATATCCTTGAAGGATATTTATTTTTTATTTGAATTTTAAATAAATGTAGATCATTTAAGACTAGAACTACCGAAGTTTAAAGTAGACTTATTTGTATCAGAGTAATCAAAATGATAGATGTTTGAAAAAATACTTTACGTTAATATAAATTAATATAGATCTATATTATATATCTCTCACCTAATACGTTATAATAAAGGTAACAATTCTTTGCGCATACTTCTTACAAAAAATCACAAAGAATCCTCAAGAATGCGCCACTGTAAATTTATAAAATTTGTACGAGAAATTACGAACCAGTAATTTTGACTGATTAGTTCAAGAGTTAAGAAAAGAAAAAATGTTAAAACTCTGTGGCATATGGAATACACAATTATATTAAAAAAATATATAATACCGTAAATATGACGATATAGAAAAATAAATATAGGTTCCATCAAAGTAATGATTGCAAAAAAGGAAAATTATAAAAATTAAAATAAAATCAGTGAGAATGAAGAGCACAGGTTATATTCCCTTTTTTTTTTACAATACTAATGCACCGAAGTTAATCGATTTCTTCAGCGCTCATATTTCAAACTACCATCCGTATCAACAATTTGACGTTGACGGATCCAATAAATCAATAAATATGCCGGTCTTATCACGGTTCAGCCGAAGAATTATGTTCCTATAACTTCCGCGAGCGTGCACGCGTTCTACGACATTTATTGTAGAATTAATCTTATTTATGCGATAACACGTTAATTCCTTCCTGACTGACTACTCATTCATCAAAGAAGTACCTGTATATTATACGGTATTCACACATGTATATTAATTAACTTACTTCTACCACTGAACCTAGGAAAATTACTATAATGTGTGATACGGGTTGGTAATCTTGATTTATTAGACACTTAATCTACTTGCGTGAGATAAGGTAATAAGGGTGTGAGAAAATTCACAGAATTGTATCATTTCAATTTAGTAAAATTAGTACGCTGTTATCGCGACAGTGTAATAAGATTGTTCGTAATGAAAAAAAGAATTCTAATCGGGAATTTAAAAGTAGGTAAACTAAAACAATAAATATAGTTTCGAGAAGAAATTTGTGTTATCGAGTTAAATAATTTCAGTTCCATTTAATTTCGTTATTATCTTTTATTCTCTTATTATCTTTATCGTGATATCATATCGACTGTATTATTCATTCGATACGCGTAGCTACATTAATTAACGAAACATTCAAACTCTACAAAAATATCTCGAAACAACGCTCAGTTGTAAAATTATACCGTTTGTTTGCTCAGTAACTGTTTGTGTATATTTAACAATTAAAAGTCCAACGTATTTCTCCGAAGATTAAACACTGTTCCATATTTTCACATATTTTCTATTAGAAAAAGCTAGAATTTAATTTCTGCAAAAAAAAAAAGAACAATTCGTAGGATAATTCTGGCGGAGATGGGTTTGCGGGTGAGATGACTCGATCTCGTGTAGATTATGAAATTTTCCGCTTTTCAGCTGTCTTTCGTATAGTATTCTGAATGTTATAAATATTAATATTATGAATCCACGTGTATTTAATTTAGAAAATATATTTCTTTGCTTGTCAGTTAAGATCATCTATTTTGTATAAAACAATGATTTTAAGATAGTATCAGGTTATCCCGTAAGTAACGTCGTTCCTCGACACTAATTTTTATTACGAAATGTTAAGACATACATTTATTTTTGATCGTCTTTATTTTTCAAAAAAATATTGGATACTTAAAATTTTTTCCAAGGTCATCTTTGCTCTGAAAAACTGAAAATTGGAAACTCGTACCACGTTCGGCACAATCAATTACTAATTATTCCAATTGTTATAACATTATTTATCGACGAGAAAAATTCTACAATAATGGCCATTTAAAATAAACATTGAAGAAGATTTTTAGGTAAAAGCGTCCCAAAGTTTTTGAAAAAGGAATCCAGAAAGTACTTGAGATAAGAAAAAATCATAAAAAACAATGGTTGATATATGATTAAAAATTAATGCAAATATTAATATCTTACGGTGAAAATTAGCGTCAAGGAACGACATTATTTATGGGATGACATAATACGTTAACCCTCTATGGGACCGTGTGACTTAAAAGTTATAAACCGATGTATCTATATTTTAAAAAATTAATTTTGTTCAGTTATCACTGCACTATTAAATTTCATTACTGTATTACTGACACCACGATCCATCTACAGTAATTGTTAGTTAAAACATTTTCAAATCAAAGTGAAAAACTGTAATCAATCCTAATTTTTTCTCCAATAAGCGGACAAAATTCGGACTATAGAGGGTTAATATCATTAAATTAATCTGTTCCTTAAAGAAGAAATTCCAAAGAGAAACTAAGAATATTCTTAAATTATTTTGAGCAATATTTTTAGCAGTTAAATTTACGATATACAGATTATTTTTAAGAAAAATGGTCCACCATACCCTGACTTACCCTAAACGCGTTATTACGCAACATACAGTCAATGATTTCGTTGAAATCGAAACAAATCATCGGAATAACATCGATGTCGATGAACGACCACGTTTTCCGGGTCAAAAGTAACGCGAAACGCAACGTGGACGTTGAATTTTAGCTGATATTACTCGTCAGCTACTTCTATGCATTTTTCATCTTTATCGTCAGTCACTTCCCTCCGACCATTTTCTTTTGGCGAAAAAATCGGATAGAAAACCGGTAAAGGGTTCCACTTAATCTCGGGAGTTTCGTGCTCAATCGGTGGAAAGATATCGAACCGCCGTCTTAACTATCGAATGAAAAATGTACGGGAATTTATTGAAGGGAGATATATTGGTCTTGGAGTAGATCGAGTTTTATTCGACTCTAATGAGATTCGAATCTCTTGCCACGTTATTGCGTCGCGATATTACCTACAATTTAATATTAATTTTTATTATATGAAAACACATACTCCGGTATATTAGAATTTCCCAGCCTTTTTGCTGTACGACCCCAATATTTATAATATAAAATTTTTAAGAGGTCAGTGGATTGTAGTCGCTTTATATTATATTATACAGTTGGTCACAAAAATTTCAGACCACCTTAGATATTAACATTAGTAAATCAAAATATAATTCTTTTATAATTACTTATGTATAATATAATAATTGTACTAGAATTAATATAATTCTAAAAACATAATTCCTTTATAATTATTTACTTATAATAGTTATACTATAATTATTCTACATACTTATAATTATTACTCGTGGTATATAATCTAAATATATAATTCCTTTATAATTACTTACTTGTAATAGTTATACTATAATTATTCTATATATTTGTAATTACTACTCGTGGTATATAATCTAAAAAGATAAGTATGTAGAATAATTATAGTATAACTATTATAAGTATAGAATAATTATAGTATAACTATTATAAGTAAATAATTATAAAAGAATCATATTTTTAGATTATATACCAGGAGTAGTAATTATAATTCCTTTATAATTACTTATAATAGTTATACTATAATTATTCTACATACTTATAATTTCTACTCGTGGTACATAGTCGAAAAATATAATTCCTTTATAATTACTGCTCGTGAAGTATAATCTTTTTTCATATATGTATATTCTGTTTTATTTAACATTAGATTTACGGAACCCGTCAATTTGACTCAGTTCAGATTTCCTGTTTGAGTTTGACAATCATGCATGCGGAAAATGTAAACACAAAATAGAATTTATACACGAGAAATGTTCTAAATAAATCTCTTCTAATAGTAATCTATTAATTTGAAGTAGACTGAACTAATGATTTCACAAAAAATTTATATTTCAATGTACCCATCAAAATGAGCCGATCAATGTCCGTAAACCTTCTGTTAAAAGGTGTTAAACATTATTACAAAGTAAATATTTAAACGTCAAATAATTTTATTCAGTTTATAATCGTACACAAAATTCGCAAGTTTATAATCGTACACAAAATTTGCATAACGCTAAAACCACCGACGATTAAAATATACCTACTTGTACCAAAGAAATTCTAGCAATCCGTATTTAAAAAAACACGTAACGCAAGAGAACCAAATCTTCAACCACATATTTTCCAGAGAATGACCGAAGATCGGAGCACTCGCGATCAGAAACGCGTCTTTAAAAATTTATAAAACTCCCACGAAGAATTTCGAACCGGTCGTTTGACTAAAACTATCGTTTTGATAGTTTTCAGCGTTAATACCTAAGATTCCCGGATACTTTCGCAACAAACTGTATAAATAAATCAAATCAATTTTCCGCTATCTCGAGCCTTTCTCTCATTGTCTCCGTTCTCTCTCGCCTCGTTCGAGAACAAAGTCAAGCCATTGTTTCGCGGCCCATTAAAAATTTAATGCGGCCCAATGTCGGCCGATAAGTTGGAAAACGGTGCCCTATATTACGTTTCGTGCTTGAATAAACCGTTCGTTATTGTCAAAGGAGCGCACGATTCATCTAAGCGGCTTGCTGTATCGAATAAAACATCTCTTCGACTGTTTATTCAGAAACAATAAATACTCGCTTCAATATTTGGCCGCGGACACCCCTGTGGCGTGTAACTAGGCGTGTTTGAAAATAAATTCGAGCGTGGTAAATTTGTGAATCATTGTACGCGCGGAACGTGCAACGCCGTGTAGTTACAGTAAAGTATAAATTATGCAGCGTTACCAGCTTCGCGGAATTAATTTATTATTGACAAAGTAAGAAGAGTGCAGCGAGACGGGAGCAATGCCTGTACTGCATACCTATTTGACATAAGCTGCTTATGAAGGTCCTCCATAATACATCTTTGCACAGGTCATGACACTGTGCATACAGATACGCTTGCAATGAAGCCTCAGGATGGATTTAATTTCCCTATAAATAATAGCCCCCGTTGAATAGTGCAACGCGATGACTAATAAATCGGTTCGGTTAATGCACCGATGTAGGGTGAATTATTAATCGAAACGAGGAAGACAAATTCGTGTAACTTAGTGCATCGATCGCGTCAACTATTCCGGTTTCAATTTAATCCATTGATGTCTGTTAGGCGAGATAAGCAGCGAGGTTTTGGTAATTACCAGGAATGATTTACGAGGATTTAATAATTGTGAAATTCAGGTTTGATTACTAAATTCCAGCGGCGAGAAGTTAATTATCTTTGAATCGAAGGTTGATTACACAGATGATCAAATATTATTGGAGATGTTGATATGGTGGTAGATCTATTTGTGCAGGTAAAATAGTTGAAAATTATGTCTGTTAATTAGAGCGAAAATGGGTTGTGTGTATCAAAGTTTGAAATTTAATTAAATTTAGCAGTGAGTTGTGGTGGTGATATTATAGACAATGATAAATTTAATTTTGTTTTAAATAACAATTGTGATGAAATAAGTTCTTTTAATTTGGTGCAATGTAAACTCCGAAATTGTTAATAACAAAATGAATTATCGTGTGTATCGAAGCTGGAGATTTAATTAAATTTAGCAGTGAGTTGTGATAGTTATATTATAGACGATACTAAATTTAATTTAGTTTCAATTCAGAATTAGATATCCGAAACAAGTTCTTTTAATTTAGCACAATATAAACTGCGAAATTGTTAATAACAAAATGAATTATCGTGTGTGTCAAAGTTGGAGATTAAATTAAATTTATCAGTGAGTTACCACAGTAACATTATAAACAATAATAAATTTAATTTACTTTCAAATAAAAATTAGATATCTGAAACAAGTTCTTTTAATTTACAATGTGTGTCAAACTAGAATATTTAATTAAACTTTGCAATCAATTGTGACAGCAATCTTATAGACAATAATAAAAATTAGATATCTGAAATAACTTCATTAAATTTATTACAAAGTAAACTGCAAAACTGTTAACAACGTTGTACCAAAATATACAATACTACCTACTTATCCATTAGTACCAATTATTAACTCCAATTAATATTAATATTCAATCATAACGTGTAATAACACCAGCCACAAATAATTACCTGAATATTTGAAGTAACATTATTGCGACCAATGCAATTTCCCATACTAAACGTGTTCAAAATTTCAGCGGTCTGTGAGGTCAACGAACACTTCGTTCCTGTGTCTATAATTTCGGTCAACAACCTTTCTTCATCGTTCAAAGGAAACTTCCTCGGATTACTGCGTCACGCATCCTTACTCACGCGACGATAACACTGTTCGGTTCTCTTTTTCGTCGCACTTTGAAAAATCTAAACGTATCATTTAATTAATTTATCGAGTACAACGACTTTGTCAGGGCCGTCATAC
>SMSQ01021631.1:0-11526 GCA_019453375.1 Ctenoplectra terminalis | reverse complement strand
AAAAAAAAAAAAAAAATAACTGGGATTTCCACGGTACCGGCGTGAATTATTCCCAGGTGAAATAGGGTCGAACGTTACATTCTTAACGAGATTATACACGGCTCGCAGAGAAAAAGAAGAGTGGAAGCCCGTTAAACCGCGTGTACAGGTTAAGATGCATGCTCGCTATTTGTCCCACCTATTTGCGCCGGAAAAGTGACGAGTTTTTATGAAACGGTGAATTCTTGGTAATTTTAAGTGGCTACATTTATCTTTTGCTTCTCACTTTTTCATTTTTCTTGTATTATTAATGTTTCATCGTATCTTTTTTTAAACCTCAATTAGTAAGTTGGGGTCCGACAAATCTGGTACAAATTAAAAGAATAAAATCTTATCGATACCTCCAGTGTAATTATAAAAATGATTTGAATCCCTGTTTCTCTAGAAAAAGTTTAACGTTTTAATGTTAAAGTGGAAAGTAATTGGAACACATATGTCAGACCTCGCGTTATCGGCGAAGGATAATTAATACGTCATTGAATCGAAAGAAAAAATTCCAGGATGTGTGAAACTCATGGAATTTATGTCATTTATGGCACTGAATAAGTGACTTAATCCTAATGAATACGAGAATTCCTATCGAGTTTCATTACTATATATTTTATCTGGAATTACAAACGGCTCGTGAAATATTTAAACCTTCGTTGTTATTTTTTTGTTGCAAAAATATTGCTTGAAATTTTTATGAAAAGTCGTATTTATTTTTGAACGACAAAATAGATAAGAATGACTTTCTTTTTTACCTGGATCGATCGCGTAAGGGTTGTCCTGGAACTTGCGAGACTCGTTGTCACGAATGTAGCCCGTTGCGAGGTTCCTTCCGGCGATTATCAGTTCTCCAACTTCTCCTTGGGGGACCAGTCGCATTTCTTTGTTAACGATGTAAATAATGCAATTGTCCAATGGCTTTCCTGTAATTGGACAAATGTACCATTTTATGCGCGTGGTCTCTGAATTTAAGAAACACTAATAAGACCTGAAGAATTCTAATTTCATTTTTAATAAGTATTCTAATTTTTTTGGTCTCTAAATTTAAGAAACTCCAAGACTTCAAAAATTCTAAATTCTAAATTCTAAATACTAGTTCAACTTATCCGATCCTCCAATCTTCTTAACTTTTTTAATTAAACGAGAACACTATCGGGTTGAAAGTAATTTGAAGATCGTCAGAGAGTCAAAAGGCTATATTTTTTCTTTTTTGTGTTCCTGTGGAAATTCGTTGCAATAAAAAATATTACAAATTTTTCATTTACCAATTGGCACCTTGTCAGTCGATTGTAACTGCTTCCGATTGTTCAACAAATGGTAGCTAACATCCCCCATGATCTCTGTGCTTCCATAAAAATTGGCCAGAATTTTACTATCTTCCTCAAACGTGGCGAAGAATTGGTCCGCCAGTGAGACCGGCAACGTTTCCCCGGAACATACCCAAAGTCTTAACGATCGTAGCGTGCCGTTCTTTTTCTGAAACGCGTCAGTAAATTAAGTCATGCAGTGTTCTACGCACCTCGCAGCCAAACTTGGCCATTGTCGTCAATTAATGTGATTTCAAAGCGCGTGTGTCGCAGATTGACCGATCAGTCAGCGATTCAAGGTGGTCGAATTCAGTACAACTTAAATCGAATTTTATTTAAACGTGTTCCTTGTCTCTTATACCTTAGCGGTGGCTTAACCAATTAACTGAATAATTAAGTTTGAAAGTTGATTAAAAGAAAAACTTTTAGAAATGAAAATTGAGCAGCGATATTCTTCACCATGTTTCTTCGCTGTGTTCAACAAGTTACATCGAACTTGTATTTCTAGTAACAAGGGTATTTCGCGACACGTGGAACTCGAGTTTTTATGCGATTTTTGAAAGTTCTAATTCGATATATCGCAGCAACTTTTTGACGATCTTTTTGCGACTGTCTCGCTGCCCTTTTTTGGGGTATGTTGTAGCGTAGGTGTAGTACAACGTATGCTTTATGGTTGGGTCCAACGATTAACCCTTTCGCGAATCGTTCACGAATCGACTTCTGCATACTATGAGCGAGTACAGTCGCTCGACTATTGGATAATATCAGTAACTATAGTCGCTCAATGAATCGCATTCATATTTGAAAATTACAAGCATACAATGGGAAAAATAGTATTTATTGTATACGGATATGTTAAATTGGATAACTTAATACATAAAAGCACAAAGAATCGTTATAGCGAGACCTTCGTAGCGAAAGGGTTAAGCGTTTTCAAAATATTAATAAAAATAAAAGACGCGGATGCTTTGAAAAACAAAAATGTTAAACGTTCACTACTGTAACAGCAATTATCGGTGTTCGCAAAGGGCAGGTTTTGTAATCAAACTTTTGCCGGTTCGATTCCCAATGAGTTCTTTTGTAAGACGGCGCTTACCTTTCTTTTAACACGGAACATGTTACGATACGTAGCGTGATTAATTTCAATAGATCAATTAATTTTTATGTTTCCTTTTGCTCCTATTTGTAATGTAGCGAAAAAAAAAAGTGAAGGTGAAGTATCGAGGTTTCAAGACAAGGGAAAATAATGCACAATCGCGAATGGCAGATCTGATACACGAAAGGATTACGCTTATTGAAAGGGACTTGTCGATATCTGAAACATTAATCTCTGTTGAAGGTGTATAGAAATAGCCTGGAATACAGTCGGACTTACAAGACTTAATGGAAAGAGATCGAACCGTTTAATCACGTTCTACGCCATTTACATGTGTAATTGAAACATCTAAAGTCTAACTGAGAGGATATTAACGGGTTCTACTATCTCGTGCTAGTAATTATGTGGATACGTGTTGGAATTATTAACGTACTAATTACCTGTAGACTCTGATACATGAGCATGGATTGCAGCAAAGAGGGCACCAGGACTAATCGTTGAATCTGAAACGATTATTAGATACAGGATATATCAAATTTAGGATATAACAAAATTGACTGATGAAAAAAAAAAATTTTGTACGTAAAAATTTTGTTTCCTCCAGTTTGGAAATTTTATAATAATAATAATATTGGTTCATCGCTTATCGGCTTTCGCCCATTGCGATTTTGTCTCGACGGATACAGAGGTTATTTTACGACTAAATTTGTTTCTATTTGTTCGTATTCTCTATTCATTAATATAAAACGCTTTCATCTTTAGCATACTTTGCACAAAATAGGAACTTAGTCTCATTCTCTTTGATTACGCAAAGTATATTTGGGTATTCAGGTTTAATGTAGAAGCTACACCCTGAGTATTGTGATCATTAAAAAATTTTCTAATAGAGAAATTGAACTACAGTAAGAAACTTCTGAATATAAAAAGTACTAAAAGTATTATTATTTACACAAACCCACCTTGTACTTCTCTAATACTGTCACAAACCTCTCCGGATCCTTAGTGACATGTTTAGGAACAACCACCAAGGTACGTCCTTGCAACAAGGGTCCCCAAATTTCAGAGACACTGTCTACAAACGTCAAAGACGTTTTGAAGATGCAGTATTCCTCGTCCGCGGCGTAAGGTAGCTCTTGCCATTGCCAGTGTAGACGATTTAATACAGTTGCGTGTGGTAGGAGCACTCCTATAATTATTAAACCAAAAAAGAGAAGAAAAAACACCATTTAAAATCGAAATTTTTAAAAAGAAACATAAGAAAGAAAGACCCAAAATTAATTATAAATAAGTAACGAAATGGCTGTTACATTATCGATTAAAATAAGTCGTAATGAAAAATGCTTCGTGTTGAATTTAATTGATAATAAAATATACTTGGTATTGAAGTTAATTGATAATAAAAGACCCAACTTGCGCTCACCTTTCGGCGTGCCCGTACTTCCGGAAGTATACAGAACAATGGCGGTCTTCTCGGGGTCCTCTTCAATAGTCAAATCCTCTTTCTCTTCGTTCTCGGATTGTTTCAACAGTTGCTCGTAAGTGACCGTGTTCGTTCCTTCGTAGATCGACGAATCCGCTGGAAGATATAAAAATGGAGCTTCGAGGACACGTGTGATAGTTTCAATTTTTTTAGTTATTTCTACTTCCTCGTTCGGCAAGCTCTAATTGATTGTATTATAATTAATTATGAGACGTCCTTCAACGAGACAGGGGTAAATTAACCGAGAATCGAGCGATGAACGTCAATGCGATCGCGGCCGCGCGAAAATTCCGGAACTCATGGCCGGAGAAAATCGAACGTAAGAGTGGAATTTAAATATAAGAAATGGGTTAAGCAAATCTGTGCCAATAAAAATCTATCGATTTCAAATACAATTAACTAAGAAATGAATAATTGTTGCAGTAAAAAGGGTATTTTAACATATCTGTCAAAATAATTCGATCAGTGGTCATAAATCGAGTGCTAAATCAAGCGCGACGATCTGCATAGGCGACAAGGTCCTTCCGTTTACTGCTCGAAGGAAAAATCGTTCGAGAAGGTAACAAACTCGAGTAGATCTGGTTCGGAACCTTTTTTTGCTCGTTTTTTTTCCTTTTTCATTGTTCGAAGAGAAAACTTTGTTCTTATTACAAGAATTAATATTTTCATTGGCCACGTGTGAGTCATAAGGTAACTTACAAATGATCCTTAGTATTTGTATAAATTTGAATAGTTCGGATTGGTTAGGACGGTCTGATTTGGTTCAGAATTTCCTAATTCATGATTTGGGAGTCGAATATTTAAGGATTGGTAAACAAGTTGGTAAAAAGTGAAACCGGTTTGTAAAACACTGGATAAGTAAGCAGAAGAAGAAACAAGGAAAACAATATTAGGATTCCAGTTTCGTAGACGCGTCATCTTCCAGTACACATTGCAAGCATGAAAACCGGTTCTTGAATCTTACAAATAATTACCAACTAAAGAAAAAAAGGACAGAAAACAAGAAACACCAAAAATTTTAGACACTTAATCACCTAATATCAAACTGCTGCTATAAATGGTATTTATAAATGAGTAACAAAATAATGAAAATTCATCAAACAAAATAGCTGTTACCCAATCGATTAAAATAACTCGTAGTGAAAAATGTTTCGCGTTGAATTTAATTTATAATAAAATATAATTCGTATCGAATTTAATTCCTGATAGGATATACTTCATTTTGAATTTTATTCCATCGAACGTGACGAATGTTTCAAGCGATCCAATAATTTAAATATCACGAATATTACTCTCGATTAGAGACATCGTACCATTCCATGCGAACATTCAAAGCACTCGATCCGATTTATAAATAGATCAGCCAGTGAAAAAGAAGAGGAACGAAAGTCAACTTACCTCCTTCCTCGATCACCACCGCGAATGGTTTTGCTTCCTGCAAAACGTGTTTCACCCTGGCCATCGGAAACTCCGCGTCCAAGGGCAGGTACGCCATTCCAGCCTTCAATATGGCGACCAACACGATTGGTAGCCGATGGGAGGGCTTCATGCACACCGCCACGAATGATTTAGACGTGTTCTCTGGTTTTTCATATTTTTGAAACACTCTGGCCAATTTGTTGGTCAGCTCGTTTAATTCTCCGTATGAAATCGTGTACTCGCGTCCATCGTCGTCTGTGTTGAATTAAATAAAAAAAAAAAAATTGATCAAAGACGCTCCGATAAACCGGAAAGAAACTCGTTGAAAGTATTTTAACCCTTTGTTTTACAATCATAAGTTGCATTCGTTGCGCAGATTATTGTTCAAATGTGAATAGAAAATTAGAAAATGTGTATAGCGTTTCGATACTTTCCATTTGACACAGTGTTAAAGCAGTAAATAATTATTGCTAACGTGTATGGATATCGAAAAAATTGTAAGGCAAGGGGTTAAAAACAATAATTCGTATATATTTGTTAGTTAATTCGTTTGATATCCAATAAGAAACATCTACGCTCCTGTCTATTATCATCTACGTTGAATTAAAACAGATAAACAAAAAAAAAGAAAAAAATTAATAAAGAATGTTTAGATAAAACGGTAAGAAGTAAGTAGGTATCGATTATTAATAGAGTGCAACACACGATTTATGTTAATCGATTTCTTCCAATCTTTTTTTTTTTCACTTTACTCCTCAACAATTCTCCTCTATTTATTTTTTTTCTCTCCGCGTAGTGTGCGTATAAGATGTGTTTTTCCTTTTTTTTTGTGCGTGTTTCTTGTTAATAACATCAATGACAAGTACCTTCATAGCGTATCGCCAGTTGACTGGAATAACTTACTACCGCCTGATTGAATAATTTATGAATCAAGCATTCCTTCTCCTTGCCCGCGCTCCTTTGTCGTCCTTTTAAGACCGACTGCTGCAGAATAGTGCCCATCTGTGGGTTTGAAAATTTTTATCTTTTATACATTCGTAAAAATTCAATTTTATAAATACTTTTATTCACGCGTCGTTGCAGACGCTGCTATGGTAATATTTATCTCATCGATTAACCGAAGGAAAACAGGATTCTAATCGTTCGTACACAATTATAGTCTTTCATAGACTCATGCATTTTATGATTCGTCGATCGTTGTGGGAATTTCAAATCCCAAACGACGAATGAAACACGCTCTACGTGCTAGCTGCAAATCACTTTGAAGTGTCTCCTCAATTAGCGGAAGATTGATGGTGATTCCTATAGAGAAATTGGTCGAACAAAAAACACAGAGGAACGCGCGCCGTGGAAGCTTCTTTCGTCGAGAACTCTGCAGGAATTAAAGTAATTGGATCGTTTCGATTCCCTTTCTCTCTTTCTGCTTTGTTTCTTCAACAAACACTCTTTT
This sequence comes from Ctenoplectra terminalis, assembly GCA_019453375.1. Classification (NCBI taxonomy): domain Eukaryota; kingdom Metazoa; phylum Arthropoda; class Insecta; order Hymenoptera; family Apidae; genus Ctenoplectra; species Ctenoplectra terminalis. The sequence continues at coordinate 4,747 of SMSQ01021631.1, read as the reverse complement.
AAGAAAAATCAAAAAAAAGAAAATAAACACGATATCTGTTATTTATTTCACAATTTTATGCAGCTGACTAATCAAATGCTCTCTACTTGTTGTTTTTCAATGTTCCTTTCTTCGTCTCGGTAGCTGTTTCATTATTCATCGGTTATATTTAAAAAAAATACAAATATCGTTTTTTATTAGCGTTTGCACAATGAGATTGGAAATATTATCAGGTGTGGAGCGAACTATTATCTTCGAAGTGTGTTGGTGAACTCAAAGCAAGCGGTACCGGAGTACCACTCACCGATTTCGTCATATCGGCGGAACAAAGAAAATTAATAATAAGCTACTCGTATTTGATAGGTTAGCTGTGGTAGACCTCCAGCCATTTGTAGTACGATAAATAAAATATCTTGAGGTAATTTAATATATATACGCAAAAATCGATCGACGTTCCAACGATCAGTTTGATGGGACTTAGGTTCTCGACACGGTTGACTCGAGATCTGACGATTTAACGCGACAATTCGAGGAGATGTATCTTTCACGCGTTTTAAATATAGTTAATAGTGGTATCAAGTGCATCGATGTATTTTCTTCTTCGGTATCCTTTTTCTATAATTTTTATCGAGCATAATTTATATTACCAGAAGGGTGAGTTGGTTCTTTGTAAAACTGAAAAAATTAATTTCATTTATCGTGCAACAAACTATTGCGCGAAGCAATAAATTGCGAGTACTTTCTGTACTAAATTCTTCCTTGTCGCATTAATTTTTTTGCATTAACCTTTGCGTGGACATTTCATTATTTCCATTAATAATTTATGTTCCTGCGAACATTGCGCAAAACCGTTCCAGATCCCCATTATTTGGTAAATTTGTCTTTGATTTACGCTTTCGGAATAAAAATTTATGCAAATACCCAGGTACCCCGGTTGACCAATAATCGTGAACATTTTGGTTGTCCACACAAGGGTCAAGAGAAAATTAATGATATTGTATTGAAACTGTTTTCGATTGGATCAAGTTTTTATTTTGCCAAAGAAAATGTCTAGCTCTTTGATTTACCGTAAACAGAATATGAAATATTATTCTCTTTCATAATATTTGCAGAAATAACAGTTCAATTAATTTTCTTAATAAATTCTTCAGTAGCTCTGTTGGATAAGATAAATAGAAGTTATGTTAAAAAAAAAAAATACATCTGCTCGTTAAAACTTTCTTCACGTGTGTACGAATGTCGTAAAGTTTAGCAACCTTATGTCACGGAATGCGTTTCTTTTTACTATGTTGGACAGTTGTGTTACTAGTTTCATGTTAAAATCCTGTCGTTATTATCCGATCATTATTTTTCACGTTGAAAAATGATAAAAATCCATTGACAAAATCCAACTTTCAAGTCGAAACATGACCGTACGGTCGTGGAATCCATTTGAAACTCAACGATGCGGCAAACAAACGCGTAAAACGCTTACATAAGGCAGTAGATTTTGTAATCGTTAGAAAGAAACGAAAAGTTCGCGTTTCACTGGTTGAAAGTGTATGTATGGTGGCTCGATTATGCATCGTTTATATATTTTCATCGGTTACTGCTAAAAGAAAAAAAATGCTAACAAAACTTGAGATTTTTCGAGGAATTTTTGTTATTAAAGTATAGGCATTTCGAAATAAAATACCGATATCTTTCAAAAATGTTGGTTTTGTTCAATTTATCGAATCATCGACACGCAGGAATTTTTATCAACTATTGTTGATAAATTTTTGCAGCAATTATTGCTGACACGTATTCAACATTGTATAGAGGCATGCTCGATAGATATGTTAAAAACGTTGACATTTATTTGACGTTAAGCACGTAGTAACTGCTTCTAAAAACGTCGATTGAATGGTAACAGTTTATGCGAGGTTTATTTCATGCAGCTTTCAATCAAGCGATAACTTGAAATTGAATTGAAGGGGAAGAAAAGTGTTTTATAAAGTATATTTCAGCTACTTCGGCAGCTACTGTTCAGAACGTTCGTTCATTTTAACTCTTTCAGAGTATGGTAATTATTTCCCTGAAGATAAATAAGTAACGATTGCTCTACTTTCTATTTCGACAAAAAATGTCCTAGTTAACTATGTTTTAGAGTAACATAATTTCCATCGGCTAAGAAACGAAGGACAGACAATTTAAAAAAAAAAAGAAAAAAAAATATAAAATAAAAAAATGTTTCATTTCATCATATACAACTTCGCTCACAATTATTCGTATTACAAATTACGTTGCAATACAATGCTTACTGTTCGACGATTGTTTTCCATCGTGATGTTCTTAACAAATAATATTTAATTTTTATACTTCGTTATATCCAATTTCATTCTACAAAATCTAATTTAGTTTTAAACTTCGTGTTAATTATACCTACAACGTACGACTCCTCAAAAATCATTCACGCGTCTTTTAAAAAGTATCTAGCCATAACTCGTGCGGCATGCAATGTGTTAAAAATATCGAATCTAACTGGACAAAAAAAAATAAGAAAAAAAAATATTACTCAAACTTCTCCAGCTGTACTACCTTTCACTCATTTCTCAGCAGTCCGCCAATTTTCACGGACACTTTTCGTCGAACGATTAAACCGATCAAAACAACCAGGAGCAAAGATACGGTTACAACTTTCGTACGAATTCTTTGTAACGAACAATATTTCCCAGCACATCACACGAACAATTATTTCGCCACGACGCAGATCATAGCCGACTTTTCGTTCTCTCACCTCAAAATCGGCGTCTCAGGAGGACCTGACCTTCTTCTGTTTGCGTCTTGCCTTCGGCTTTGTTTCCTGTTCTTCGATAAAAATCCAAGAAGGAATTGGACGAGACCAGGAACAGATCCGCGGTTTGTTATCGCTCGAACGTCGTCCAGCACACTCGAAACTCGATTGAATTTAGGAGCCAACCGACTTTCACTTTACCTCTCGAATATTTCAGCTATATCACAGTGGGCACCGTGTCTACCAACCGATCGTCGAATTTGTTCTCCTCGATTCGTTCGTTTACTCGTTTGCCTTTTTCCTCTTGCCTCAACTTTCTGCCAGTATAATCACGAAACACTGTGTTCTTATCTGTCTTGTTTTTCCTGCTACGTTTCCCTTTTTCCTCGTTAAGAAAGTCTCGTTTCGATTGTTTTGATAAAAAATTCTATTATCTTGAATCACGATTTTTCCAGCTTCCTCTTCATTCGATCACTTTGAACGTGTATATGTATTTTTCTTAACGATCGGTTGAATGCTTTTTGGTAGCTTTATGCAACGTGTGCGGTGTTAGTATCGTTAGATGTATTTTGTGGTTGATAATGGTTCAGTGTTCCAAAAATGAATTAGGGTACACAGCGTGGTTGTACGGGTCGCAACTCGATGACCTTGCGGTTCGGTCATCACCGGGCCGATTACTCGGTGAGAATGTCTCCTCCCGTTGACGTAGCATGTGCTTTTATATAGAACCGGTTACGAGGACCCTGAATTGTTCGTTGTCCCCCATCCTACCACTACCATCTCTTTACATGTTTTGTGTCGCTGCGTTGCACCGTGACCGTCTGGCCCCTTCAACGCTGTCCATCGACATCGACGGCTGCGTCGTTGTTGATAGCGACGAGATGATTTCGAACACTCGTGATAGTTAACAAAATTTTCTTAATTCGATTCCAATTACCGTAAGTGGGCTCGATAATTGCTCGAAATTTAGAGAAGGTCAAAAAAGTTTGTACAGAATTTGTTGCATATATTAATAGAATTTTATTTAAATATAATATTCTGTCTCATACGTAACAACGATAGAAGTATTGAATTAAAAGATAGAAAATAATTCAAGTGTATTAGTCTTTGCTGTTCCTTACTCCTCTTCCGTTGTCACTAGGCACTAGACGCGCTAAAGAAAGTACAGTTCCGACGACAAAATTAACTTAAAAAATTGAACAAAAGTTACTCCGACTTAATCCGAAGCCTTTATTCAGAACGTGCCTCGTATTTCGCTTAAATGTTTAAGTTTGCACGGAATAAGTCGAACGTAATCCGAGTTTACTCGCAGGTCCTCGAAGCTGGCTGAAAGTTATCTCAAACTTGGCTCGCGATAAGGAACGAATACATTTATTTCTATGTTTCTTCCGATAGAAAAGTAATGAAATTCTCAACTAAAACCTATGAATCGTTGCATTAAACGAAGTATCGATAATTGATAAAACCATCGAGGTTTTAAAATGGCGAACCCTGACAATTGCAAAGGGCGAACCGATTCGTTCCATCTTAAGCTCCAGTGAGCCAACGATACACAATGATCCTTGAATTAAGAATTATGCTTAATTACATGTTTCTATGTAATTTCATCGCGAACAAATGCGTTGTGTCTCGGCGACCTCAAGAAAACCAGTGGATCGTAAAATTATTTCATTTTATCGTTCCATTGAGGTTCCAACGGTCGTCCAATTGGCTGTTGGTATTGCGCTTGGCAAAAGGTGATCGTTCAGTAGCGTGGATATCATTTTGTTACGGTAAATCGCTACACCACCGGATCCAAGGGTAGCCAAGGAGATTTTATTTATTAAATATCGCTCGTTGCGTAATTTCAAGGCGAAGAGACGGCTACGAACAACATTGTTATTGCTTTTAACCATTATCCGTGATTCATTGTTTCATTATTCAAGAGTTGTTACTTTTGAAACGTGATTCCCTCCCCAATGATTCATGTAAATGTAATGCAATTTAATTTCTTATCGTTTCATCGGATTTCTT
>SMSQ01021629.1:19189-31848 GCA_019453375.1 Ctenoplectra terminalis | reverse complement strand
TGAATTATGTAAAGTAGGTAATAAAAGATTAATATTTAATAGAATTCTTTTCCATTTCTGTAGGACCTTCACGTATAAAATTACAAACACAGGAATTGTAGGAGTGGTAGGTTTGGAACAGGTAAAAATACTCAGGAGGAACTCTCAACGCAAAATATAAAATGTCTTTAATACAAAATAATATCTCTTNAGAAATAAAGAATGTGTGAGACGAGCGAATGTTTAGGCTAAATGGAAAGAGGTGCGAATGAAAAGTGTTTGGGCCTAGAATGCTAGTTGTTCAAGTGCGTGTGACCGTCTCGTCGCGACGGGACGGCGCCAGGATGTTTAGGGAAAGTGTGACTGAGGACAAAATGATTTCAAGTGGTTGAAGGGATGCGAGGAAAGAATGTTTGGAACCGAGCGATCGAACCGTGTGAACGAAGCGATTTTGAAAATGAGTACGTGACTGCGTGGGTTCGGACTATGGATGCAAGGATTCGGGTGCGAGAGAAAAGGGATGCGTGTGTGTAAGAAAGATAGAGTGACTGAGAGTGAAAATAAAAGGGCGTGAATGTTCGAGGCGAAAAGAGTTTGGAACGAGTGTTACGAGAAGGCAGAAGACGGAGTGCAGCGAGATTGAAACAGTCGGTCGCGAGTGTAATACAATTTTAATAAACTATTATATATTCCTACAATAAATTATCCTGTAAATAGTTGAAATTCCTACAATATCCAATTTTGAAAGAAAGTAAGTTAAAGCTAGTTTCGGTTATAGATTATTATTTCCTTTTTATATTTATAACAACGAATCTAGTACAGTACAATACACTGAAGAATTAGTGAACAGAAGGTTAGCTTTGAATTACAAAATTTTTTTTTTAACTAGTCAGCTGTGGCGAATTCTTTTCACAGCGCGCATCTACGTGTGTCGCGAGAATCTAACCAGTGCATACGGGGATGTATGAATCGATCTCAAATTATTTGAACTTTTTATTTTTTTGTTTTATTTTGTTTTATTTCGTTTTGATCTCCAAAGATTCTAAACATATTGAAATTTACGAATATATTTTAGTTCTTGCTAAAATTGCAATTCAAATAGCAAATGGTAACTAAATTTTACGCACAACGGATATAGTCGTCATGACACAAAATACTGCCATTTCTCTATGACGGATATAGTCGTCAAACACAGCTGACTAGTTAAACTGATATAAATCCATTTGCTCTTCTTCTCCCAGAGTCAAATTTTGCTGATTAAAGTACGATGTTACTGTCATTTCCTACAGATTATTCTTTTATTAAATTTATTATAATAAAGTTCTAAATTATGTACATCAAACGAATACATTTTTACATATAATAATATACAATATAACTTTATTACTGTTATTCTAATTATTATTATTTATATTTTTAAATTACGTTTTAGAAAATTGGACTTCAACTGAAATACAAAAAATTAGCAATTAGCCGTGTCTTTTACAATTTATTATGTTTAAACGTGGTATCAATCCCTTTGCAGTTAATAATTAATAAAAACGTTTTACATAGATAATATTCATAAAAATTATTATGCAATAAAACTAAACGTGTCTATAATATTTAAAACGTAAAACAAGCTCCTTCGTATTTAACAATATTTTTAAATAGGTTAAAATGCAAAAAAATAAACATTTTGAAATAAAAAAAAAAAATGGACTGTTACCACTTTAAAAGAACAAAAACGATTCATATTTTAATTTCACTGTCTACTACAACAAACTGCTAATTCTGTACATAACTAATGCCGCGTGTCTTGCATGTTACTCGAGAAAGACGCGCTCCTCTACGCGAAAGGGTACTCAGATATTACGTTACAATATCGGTAAATTCTTCATCCCCCTTGATTCAACGTTCGGTCTTTCTCGTTTCCTCTTGTTTCTTCCTACCCTTACTCGCTCACTCTTTCGCCACGTTGCGTCAAGGTTTGAGCAGGCTGAAGTCTGACTGAGCCTACCATCAAACTCCTCCTCGAGAGCAAGCTGGATGTTTACATTTCAATTATCCGACGCCTCGTCCGTGCCATTCTTAGTATTTGCATGATTTAGTAGCTGAAGAAGCATGCCTTCCTGCGTCTAGAGCTATCTCTGCTTCGGCAATTATCAGAATATAATTCGATGAGATTTGTAGGTGTTTAGAGTTTCATTTGTAAAATACGATACGCTATACGACAACATTTTGAGACTTCGCATGCGACTGTCTACTTGAAAAATATGTATTACCACATCTTAAGCGGGTGTCTTCTCTTACTGATTTTTTGCAATTCGCGCGCAAAATTAGTTCTGCAAAAAATAGCTATAACTTTTGAACTACGGTTTCTTTCTAAAAATTAATTTCTTTATTCGCTTTAAAAAAATTAAAATACTTTCTCGAAAATCGTAAATGAAAAATAAAATAAAAAATTTAAACAATTCTTCATCGTCACATTCTATTATATCGCTGTCCATTTTTTGGAATTTACTGTAAAAAAAAGTTAAGTTATAGTAAAAAAATCACTTTGTCACCAAAAAACGGATAATTCGTAGAAAACCAGTTTTGTTGTTTCCCGCGCTTTAATAACAATATGCACAAAACGAGTTCAGTCGTTTCTCGCTTAAGATGTGTTAAGTTTGAGCGAACGAATTTATGTTACAACCCAATAGAACAATTTTATCGCATCGTGATATTTTACTATAAAGTGCTATAATAGTAATAAAGAATAAAATCATTGAAGATACTTTTGTCTGCAATTTAACTAATATTCTGTCAAGAATAAACTCTCCGGATACTTTTGAGCGCTAATGTATACGATCGACTATGCGGAAGGAGGTAAAATTAACCCTCTGTCCTTCATTTTCCCAACTTAATTTGTCCCTTGATGTCAAATGGAAACAACGGTGAAAAGTTAATGCAATGAAAAGAGAGATAATTAAATCTGCACATTGTTTCATTGAAAATAAGATAAAATTCAATTCCTGTACATTCGGATATAAAATCTGCGTCATTTGTAAATAACAAAGCGATGCGAGTGAAATGATTCTTGCGTGGAAAATGTGTTCGACTGGGAAAAATTTGGAACGGGAGTTGAAGAATCCATCGTTTTAATTCAGCGGTGAAGCAAAGGTCTTTACAAATTGACGAAATCATATTAAGAGGAAAATATTCGCTTCATCCGATTTCCTTCTTCAGAATCGTTCAATGGAATTTGAATTCATTAGTCTATCTTTAATCGATTAATCGGCTAGGCAATTCAAGGATCTTCCCGAGTGGTAGGTAAATGAACGTGAACAGGGAATCATAAGAAAGGGACGACAGAAATGAAAAGAATCTCTCTTTAGGGAGAAGAAAAACTCGGAAAACGAAACCTCGGTGTAATATTCCGGGAAATTCCACAAATCGATGGAAGAAACGGAAACGAGCGAAAGGGAAAAACAAAGAAGGATGGAAGAAACCGAAGCGTAGAGGGGAAGAAAAGTGGAACAGTTCTGCGCTCGTTAAAACGCGCAGCTTCAGCATCCACTGGAAACCGGAAGAAAGAAAGCCTCTCTCATTGCGGAACGTGACCCGTTTCCTCTTTCTTCGATTTTTCATAGAATAACTATTGCTTCGTTTCTTTTCAAAAAGCTTTGCCATTTTTCGCCTTATCTCACTTTCTTTCATAAAATGCGAAACCGAGCAACAGTTGAACAACGAAGATGCTAACAGAAGCGGTTTTAAATGTTGTGTCGTCTATCTCTCCATTTGCAAATATAATTATTTTTAAAGGAATCACAGATAGGATAATCATTTTCAACGTTTTGTTGTTTAGTTTGTCTAGAAAACATTTTTTGGACACAGTATGATATTATATTTTTTTTATTAGATTAATATTAGAACTGCTGAAGAGGTTTGTAATTTTTTCATAGAAATTCTATGAATTTACAAGCGTGCATTTTTAACGCTAGAACTACTGTACTAATCAAAATGACTCATTCGTAATTTCTGATAGAAATTTTATTAATTTACAATGGCACATTTTTGGGGATTTTCTATAATTTTTTGCAAAAAATATGCACAAGGAATTGCTATCCTTATTATAAGAATTTTTTCAAATACTCATCTTGATTTCTTTGCTACAAATAAATGTATTTTAATCGTCGGTAGTTCTAGAGTTAAGCATATTTGGTGATTTTCTGTAAAATATATGGATAGAGATCTGTTTTTTTGCATCGTGTATTTTTTTTATATACTTATTATTTAGATATCTTTTGGTAAAAATTGGTATACTATGCTCGTTAGTAGTTCTGGCGTTAATACTGTCATTATTACATTAATACTAGAACTACTGAAGAGGATTGTAATTTTTTACAGAAATTCTATGAATTCACAAGCGTGCATTTTTAAGAATTCTTCGCGATTTTTTGTAAAATATTTGAATGGAGATGTGTTTTTTTGCATCGTGTATTTTTTTCATATAACTATCATTTAGATAACTTTGGTAAAAATTGGTATACTATGCTCGTTAGTAGTTCTGGTGTTAATACTGTCATTATTACATTAATATTACAGCTACTGAAGAGGATTGTAATTTTTTACAGAAATTCTATGAATTCACAAGCGTGCATTTTTAAGAATTCTTCGCGATTTTTTGTAAAATATTTGAATGGAGATGTGTTTTTTTGCATCGTGTATTTTTTTCATATAACTATCATTTAGATAACTTTGGTAAAAATTGGTATACTATGCTCCTTAGTAGTTCTGGCGTTAATACTGTCATTATTACATTAATACTAGAACTACTGAAGAGGATTGTAATTTTTTACAGAAATTCTATGAATTCACAAGCGTGCATTTTTAAGAATTCTTCGCGATTTTTTGTAAAATATTTGAATGGAGATGTGTTTTTTTGCATTGAGTATTCTTTTTATATAACTATTATTTAGATATCTTTGGTAAAAATTGGTATACTATGCTCGTTAGTAGTTCTGGTGTTAATACTGTCATTATTACATTAATACTAGAACTACCGAAGAGGATTGTAATTGTTTACAGAAATTCTATGAATTTACAAGCGTGCATTTTTAAGCATTTTTGGTGATTTTCTGTAAAATATACGGATAGAGATGTGTTTTCTTGCATCGTGTATTTTTTTTATATAAGTATCACTTAGCTATCTTTGGTAAAAATCGATATACTATGCTCGTTAGTAGTTCCGGTGTTAATGTTTGTAAAAAGTTTTACTTCTTGCATTTATTTTATATCTTTTCTTACGTCTCTATTTATTCTTTATTATTGTTGTTTCGTACAAAACATAAAACTGTCCCGTCCGAAGGAACAGAAAAACGCGAGGATCATCGTTGGCCAGTTTATGACAGACTTAGAAAGAAAAAAGCTATTTTTGAGCACCGTCGTCCAGAGACTTTATTTCACTTTTACAATAGATTTAGTTTATTTTCGTCTTCACTAGCTATGCACGTGTCATACAACTTGGCGTTTCCTAGAGGTAAGGCGAATTGTCGTTGTTCTAGAACACTCGAACTTTGGGAAATTCCGCGGCTTTGCCAAACCTTCGATATCCTCACGTCCTAGCAAGTATCGCGCCACCCGTTCCAAGAGAGACGCGCTGAGGGCGCAGTGGAAGGGTGGTCCAAAGGACACCCTGATTGGAAATTTAGCCTTTCGTGAAAAAGCAATCAGAATATTTTGCTAGGAAATCGAGCCGTCTAGCGTCCGGACACGCTGGAATTTTGTTAGATCCAAGCCAAGAATCAAACGAACAAAATCATAACAAAAATATTTCTACCGAGATCAAATTTAAGTACCATTCCAAGACTTCTGCGGTCACGCACAATTATTACCAAACTAAACAAACATACTCAGTCGCGATCCAAATTTGTGACCAATAACAAATCGACGGGACATACACGACAATCGTATAATATTTTTTTTTTTTTTTTAATTTAAATTTAAAGTTGCATCAACCCGAATGGGTTATTAGCAACCACGTAATTTGACCGTCAGGAAAACGTTGATTTAATACGAAACCAATGAAGTAAATTTCACTTCAGACATGTGCAAAAGCAGATGGATGACTGGGATACAGTCCCAGTGCAAGACGAAAGTGACCATTAGACTAGGTAATACCATATTGGATCAAAGATTAAATTAGGCGCAGAAGATTTACATGTTTCAAAAAACTAAGCAGGTTTTTACACGATTTGACGGTTCTAGTAAGTTCTTTAGTGTCTTCCTTTATTTGAAATAATTTCCTTTCATTTTCCGTATAATATTAATTTATTCTGTTTTCAGTATTAATCTCACTACTGAGCAGTTAAAGAAATAACGCTTGGTAATTAACAAAATAATACTTCCATTAATATAGCTTAAATAAAAACATGGATAACGGTGAAAATAAATAAAAATCGTATTTATAACGAATAAAATATTTTCACATTTATAACCCGGAAAAGCAGTAAAAAATTATTTTCCACTAGCAATTAAAAATCATACATTCTATCAGCGGTATATTTTTATTCGATTATTCCATATCGCCTGCATTTAATTAATACTAAATTTAATTAAAGAATTCGATACAAATTGTAATTAATTTTTGTTCAATACGCGTAGCTTTCAAAATGTGATGCGTCTTACGACGCATAGTTCGTTATTTTAATTTTTGATAACCATTCTTTAGTGTAATAGGATGCACGATAAAGATTTAATAATTATTTTGTATAATTCTTTGTATATCGATTAAAAATTTTTAGGGAATATTCTTAAGGACTTCGACTTTGAGAAAATGTAAGAAAAGAAAATGGATTTTTTTTTAAATTTCGCAGTGATGTTCTTCCTTAACCTGTTAACCCATTCGAGATGACGATTTTTTTCGAACACGGTCCCCAGGAGCGAAATTTTTTTTTTCCTTGTATTGTTCATTTTTAATAGAAAAAACATGTTTACTATGGAAATTACCCAATTCGTAAGTGAATTCACATAAATAAGATCATTGCACACCGGGTGTGCAGCTCGCTCCTCGGAAAATTTTAGTAGTATTTTTCATGTAAGAAAGGCTTGAGATAATTTTTAGATTTTTTGGTACACAGTAAAACCAATGCCAAATTTTGTTTTCCTGTACTTTACAGATTTCATTAGTTCCAGAAAAATCTAATTTCGACGACTAGTTTACTCAGAATAACTGATAATTGCACATTACTGTTATTGCACACACGGTGTGCAGGCTGTCTTATAGCCTCGGAAATCCATTGCACACACGGTGTGCAATCGGTTTCGAATGGGTTAAGTGCGTTTAGTTTCCAAAGGCCACCACAGGGTGCGGAGATAAAATCAAGCGATGACGTGTATACACGTGAAACGCAAGGTAAATGGTCCTACTATAAATTTTTACAAAAAATGAGGAATGATTATATTTTTATTAGTCAGAAAAATTTATTTTACACGACGTGCATACGCGTCGAACGCACTGCAGAAGAGATTCGGCCTGACGTGTATACACGTCGAACGTACTTAGCAGGTTAAGTAATTCTGAAATCTAAGGTATCGGATAATACTGGCTTCGAGCAACTGAAACGTTCGTCTGAAATGAACCGTATTTAACTTAACTAAATTTATTTAAATGCTATTCACTTGCACTCGATTCCAGAGCACATATTCTGTAAATGATCGATGTACCTTCCCCGACAAAAAGATTGACCGAGCAAACGCAGCTCCTTTCACGGAACATTTCGCGATTTCATCCAACATCTATTTCTATCTTAGAATGTTATAAATACGTGTAATACTTTATTTCCAGGCTTGTCAACGTTCAAAGTATTGTGAATAATCGTAAATATGGATCGAGCCAACCGTATTACAGAACAGTTTGAAAGAAATCTATCGTTCACGCTACATCAATCATTTTTATGTAACGTAAAGCATCAATAATGTTTCTGTTATAATAACATGATTTACAGTTGGACGGACATTAAAAACATATGACGTGAATATTAATTGCTTTCACATATTTATGAAACTGCATCGTTCAATTATCGATGTGCAACCAGTCGTGACGCTCGATAAAATAAATCGTATTACGGGACGAAATGCAATATTGTTGATTTTAATTCAGTTTAACTTCTTTATTTCTGTTAAAATTATAAAATCTACATTGGTTAACAAGTGTTTCATTTATTTGGCAAATACTAATTTAAAAACAAAAATGGATTTGGTTACTGTAAAACATTTTTATGTTTTTTTGTTGGAAACATTAAATAGCTTTACTATAGCAAATAAAAAAAAATAAATAAAAGAGAGAAAAAGTACATGGAAATGTTCTTTAATTACAATTAGATAAACGTTTGAAGCGAATTTTTTTTTCTTAATATGATTTCGTTAATTTGTAAAGATCTGTTGTCATGATTCATTGCTAAATTAAAATGATGAATTCTTTAACTTCCATTTGACATTTTTGTCAATTGGACACATTTTATTCGCATCGCTTTATTGTTTGTAAATGAGATTTTTATGCAATTCTGCATGAAATGCAGAATTATAAAATGAATTGCATTTTATGCTGATTTTTATGAGAATTTTTACAGGAATTTAATTTTTTTTTTATCTTCAATTGAAAAATTTGAAAATTTTATTATTTATCATTGCATTAGATTATGAAACGTTGTGTTAAATAAATACTTAACCCTTTCGCTACTATTAGGCCAACTATAGTTGCTCGAGCATTGGATGTTACGAGTAAGCATAATCGCCTAATAGATCGCATTCATATTTGCAAATTGCAGGCCTACAATCGGGAAAAATAATATCCATTGTATGCGTACATGGTAAATTAGACGATTTAACACGTTGACTGCCACGTCACCCATATTCGGGTGACAGTAAAGTTTCTGATCGGGCCGCGTCACCCCAATACGGCTTATTTGACTACTTGCGAAGGATATTCGTATATGTTTAAAAAGATATTTTGTTGAGGAAGTAACAAAACTATTGAATATTAATTAATATAAACTAAGTTAATTATATAATAAGTAAACTAAATTAATTAATATAACGAAGAATACGCTTCGTACAGCGGTACGCGTGAGGGAGATTTCACTGTAAACGCGCGTAGCAGTCAACGTGTTAATATATAAAAACACAAAGAATGATTATAGCAAAACGATGTGACATAAGTCACTAGTAAGTACTACGGTCGCGTTTTTCGCCTGAGATCTCCGTAGTAAAAGGTTAATTGAAACAAAAATACAGGGTTGTTTGTTAGACGAAATTAGAACGACTTTAGGGTAACAATTATTTAGAAATTAATCTTTTCAGTATTTTGTTTATTGGACTTTCTTGAAACATCATTGAAAGATGCTGTAACGCGTATCGATCGTCAAACAAACTGATACATTGATTCAACGTGGGAGTGCTGGCGGATAAAACAGACTGACTAGTCCTCAGGAATCCTCGGGCTGGTCAGCAGAAAGTGCAATAAAGCACAGGTCAAAAAAGACCTTGCAGGTGGTAGATCTTATGCGTTGCGGGGGTATGCACATATTCTCGGTGAATCCAAACATTTCTTATAGAAATTTTATAAATTTACCACGATGTATTTTGGGGAATTTTCTATGACTTTTTGTAAAAAGTATGTACAAAGAATTGTTATCCTTATTATAGATACTTTTTCAAATACCTATCACTTTTATTTCTTTGATACAAATAAGTCTACTTTAATCACCGGTAGTTCTAGCGTTAAAGGGAATTTTGCTTTCACTTTTTTCTCCGTTTTCTCCTATTCACACCTAAGGTTCGATGCAGACGAGCAACTTTGTCCTTGCAATCTCGTTGCAATAATCTACACAACTTTCAAAATTTCTAAGTTACTAGAAATCAGTTTTCTGAGAGATTAGAATTTCTAGTTTTATGCCAGTTTGACGAATTTCAGACTTTAAAATAGAATTTATAAGTAAAAAGTGTGCTAAATAAATTTCTATTGATGAAAGTTGATTGATTTAAAATAAAATGAATTAACATCATAATATAGTTATTGTATAACAATGATGAAATTCTGTTTACTTCATGAATATGTTTCAATATCATGAATAAACGAAAGCTGATCAATTTTGTCAGTATAATTTAATTTATATACACTCATTTTAAAGAGTAGTAATTTTTTTTAATACTCAAATCAATTACTATCACATGTAGCAATTTATTTCGAGTATTATTGTTTAATTTATTTCAAGAATTACTATTTGTTACAGCAATTCATTTTATCTTTAAAATATTATTATTTTCTTTACGAACAACGGGTAAACGGGTCAGTGCTCATTAATACAAATAATCAATTTCACAGTTAAATAAATCAAGGAATTACGTTCGGAATATGAAATGTTCGTGAGAAGTTCGCAAAATTTATTTCATATCTCATAGATTATCGTGTGTTGACTTTTATTCCCGTAGTGTCGTACTCGAAATCGTCGGAAAAATAAGTGAAAGGGAGCCGAAATTGGTCTGTAAAGATTTTCGTGATGCATCAAGACAGAGATTAAAGAGCTGTTATTCCCCCGTTTTACCGGCGGAAATGAGCTCCCGAAATCGATCGTAGACCAATAGTTTGGAATTTTACGATGGAACCGATGAGGTCACCATTGATATTGACCAGTGAATTCCGTTATCTCTATCGTCTATGACCAATGGAAGAAAACGACTCGATAAATTACGTTCTGTACGCGATTTTATACAAGCAAATTCAATAACGTAATAAACATTTTTATACATTAGGTTGTCCCAAAAGTTTCTTTCGTTTTATTAATAGGTAATGGGTACATAATATTTTATGTTTTACGATATATTATTATTTTATGCAGGATTTATTTTGCGATATTTTTTCCTTCCATATCTCGTTTAACAAATAAAGCTGAATGTTTATGTAAACATTGCTAGACGAAAGCATTGCGTGAAGATAACGGAAGGAACTTTCGGGACAACCTGATACATCGCGAGGTACAAAGAAAATTGATTCTGGGAAAAAATGGACCTTTATTTTTTAAAGGAAGTAAAATTATTCATGTTTTTCTTCAAAATTTTCAATTTTCAAAAATACAGCATTTATGTATGCCAGTGTTTCCTAAAATGTGGCAACAAGTAGCTTACTTTTTTTTATTTTATTTGTATTTTATTATAAATGAATTTTATTTTATTTTGTTTACGTACTAAAAAAGGAAAAAAATAAATATATTTTAATCGTTATTAAAGTCTATGTAATTTTTTATTTTTAAATAGGGGTACTCAGTGTTACGAAAATTATAGAAGGGGTACATAGATGTCGAAAAATTGAAAAATACTGATGTATACAATTATAATATTTTTTATTTTAGTTGTATTTTATTATAAATGAATTTTATTTTATTTTGTTTACGTACTAAAAAAGGAAAAAAATAAATATATTTTAATCGTTATTAAAGTCTATGTAATTGTTTTTTTTTTTAATAGGGGTACTCAGTGTTACGAAAATTATAGAAGGGGTACATAGATGTCGAAAAATTGGAAAACACTGATGTATACAATTACAATATTTTTATTATACACTATATTCCTTAAATCTAGAGAAAAGAATTTTAGTTAAAAATTTACTCAAGTACCCATGGATGTTCCTTGTACATTCATGACATGATAATAATAAAATGGTAAATATAATAATTTCCTAACCTCTAACTCGTTAATTTTCGCAACCAGAAATGTTACAAAGTTGACAAACGCCGATTTTGATGAAATTTTGATATCATATAGATCTCGAAAAAATATTAGACACGCATTTTTTTATTTCATTTGAAGGGGTGATATCAGTCTTCAAAGTAAAGTGAAAAGTTTTTAAACGAATTATTTTTTTTTTTTAACTTTTTACACAGTTGGATTCGCCATTAAAAAATAGACAAACCGTACGTTTAAACTTTCCTTTTATCTCCAATAGTTTTCGAGATACGCTATCAAATAGGTTTTTCACCCCCTACTTTGAGGGCTGATATCATCCCTTCAAATTGAACGATGATCGATATAAAAAAACACGTGTCTATATCGCATAAAAATTTCATCAAAGTCGGCGTGTTTCATCAAACTTTTTTCAAAATCTTATTATGGGACGAAGTTACGCTCGAATAAAATTTTTACTTGCCTGCTTTTACAAAACATTTATACCTACAGTAAATATGGATCTCCATTTCAATTTTCATCCGAAGTGGTCGTTTTTAACACGTTCGCGGACGTGAATGCTATAGCATTCATTTTCATGATGATGCAGAATGACATATGAATGCTATAGCATTCATATCTTAAAGTCAATTATTTTGAATTTAATTTTATATAACTTTATGATCTGTATTGTCGTGGATTAAATTTTGCTCTGAAAGAGCCGAACGATTAACGCTAGAACTACCGACGATTAAAAATGGATTTACTTGTAGCAAAGAAATCAAGATGATGAGAATATGATAATCTGACTACCCTTATAAAATGTGTTTAATCAAATTTCGGATATCGCAACCAATTTAAAAATAAAATGACTGTCAATTTTTGCACCTCGCTGAAACTTTTACTGTCCGCGAACGTGTTAAACGTAACTTTGCATTTACAATTAATTGTCACTTTTATAAATTGAAAGAAATACGAGATATCTCGTGACCGGTCCT